>OZ005658.1:14172979-14250979 GCA_963930645.1 Salticus scenicus
AAGTTTTCATAAAAAAGTAAGTGATATTTAAAATGTTACTAAAATCGTTAGAAAAGTTATATAAAAACAATAATTTTCTTTCCGTCTGCCCTTCTTTCCCTCTCCCAAATATATGTAAATTTTTATAAATAATAATGCCAGTTATTTAACAGTTAGTTCCAAACGGATAAACCAATTTTAATGCAGTTTATTTTTGTTAGAACACTGGTTTAATTACGATATTTCTTAAGTATATTTCATAAAAATCTGTTTGACAGACTTGTTTAAATTTGTAATTAAATTGCGATTTTACAGACCCAATTTGCATTGACATTTTAGAATTTGCTCCTGGACGGTAAATTCAACTGATCTCAGATCACAAATCGCATGGTTTCTTAATTAAAGCATAAAATAGATTTTTTTTTTTTTTTTAATGCCAAATTTTCAACTGATTAAAAAAAAAAAAAAAAAAAGGGAAAGAAAGAAAGAAAATAGGTTATAAATAATGATTATGGTTTCAAAGTCTACAAGTCTCTTTAATTCGGTTGAAAATCTAACAGATTTTTGTTGACTACTTTACTCATGGCAATAAATTTGGCATAAGAAGCCAGTGCTTTGTTTATGCCGTTGTAGCCTTGTAGATGCTATACATTCTGAAGAGATGCTAGGACAACAGCACAAAATGTTTATGTTTATTATTATTATTCAGTTATTCATATTATCTCTTATTCAATTGTTTTAAACATTTTAAATTAAATAATCAAGACTTAAAAAAAAAAAATACTATTTAAAAATTAAAGTGTTATTATTCTTAATGCATAAAACTAGCCGTTCAGAGTTTTCCCTGTTTTTCACTGAAACTCACGTAAATAAGGGCTAAGACCCCTTAGAAAACCCACAACGGAGGGCACATCCCCTAGGTCGAAAACTATAGTGCAGACATTTAACCTTAACACACAACACCATCTAATGCATAAAGCAGCTAGATGTTTTAGGCAAAAATTCTTTTTAAATATTTTTTATGTATTCGTTCAATATTTGTAAAAGAAACACTTTTATAGAATTTTTTATCTCATCATACAGATCAAGTGTCACCCCAGGAGGGTGACACCCGGGGTAGGTGCCCCCTCCGCCACCCCTTAGTTACGCCACTGGTTGGATTGAGTTGTGAGAATTAAGGCCGATTGACTGCAGTAGGGATTTAGGCCTGAGGGGGAGTGCCCACCGTGGGAGTCTTTCTAAGGGGTCCTAACCCGTATTTACGCAAGTTTCGGAGAAACCCACGGAAAACTCCGAACGGCTAGGCCTACGGGCGAGACCCGGCACTTCACGTCTACCAGTTTTGAGCACAGAACCGCTTGGCCGCTGGTAGGCCCCTTTTTCAATGGGAAACAAGCCACGGTGAGCATGAATGTCATGTACCAGTGTCGAAATATTCTTAAAATATTTACGGTAGTTCGAGTGAGGACCTACAGACAAACTGCAGTCCTAAACACTTTCCAGTTTTGTTAGAAAGTGGTAAAAACCGATATCCTCATAATCTTTAAGTTTATACGAGAGTCTCGAAAAACTCAATTGATAGAAAAATATTTGCATGTTCTAATATTATAAATTGTTTAGTGCTGCCATCTATATTATTTCTGTATAATGAATACAGATTAAATAGATAAAGGTTTCAAATTAGATAGATCCTCGTGAAAACTGTTTAAGAAATGACTAACTGTATACAGTCAATTGGATGTAGAAACACTTTCAATTTTTCAAAGAAAAAAAAAATCCTTGAAGTTCAATAAAAAATAGAGATAAAAGTATTCTATGCACACTTGTTGTGATTGTGTGGTAGGCTGATTGACTACATTAGGGAACTTCAGCCAATAGGTGGAATGCCGTTTGTGGGGGGTCTTTCTAAGGGGTTCTAGCCTGTATTTATACTAGAAAACTACAAACGGCTAGGCCAACGAGCGTAACCTGGGGTCGAATAAAGATAATGCGAAGGGGACGCTTATTAGTATTTTTACAGCCTCTATGATCCTCTTGTAGTCAACACATCTAATTCAGTACACAACATCCGATCAGGGTTGCCAAATTTGGCCTTTTTTTTATTCAGTAGTCGCCAATAATTTTTATTCGTAACGTTTGGCTAATCACTTCGAAGCTTGATAGTGTATTATGTGTATCAAATGTCACTTCTCAAAATCATTGGTGACTATTGAATAAAAAAAGGCCAAATTTGGCAACCCTGCATCCGATACGAACACGTTACATGTTTTTGAGATAATAAAATTTTCTTAGTGCTGCCATATGTATTATCTCTACGGACTTTGATGGGAAAAATCAGCCATTTTGTTAAAAGCAAAATAATAAAGATACAAAAAGGCATTATTTAAAAGGAAAAAGAATATAAAAATACAAAAGCTGTTGTACTGAAGAATACAAGCTGTTTTATTACCTTTTAAAAGCCTAAGACAGAAATACAACGTCATATTTATGACCTGCACCTGCACGTGGAACTCTGAAAGGGGACCACCCGCATTTAAGCCCCACTGGCTACCGCCAAAAAAGCCCCGGCGTGGTCGTAAAAAAGGCACCGTAGTAATCTAGAAGCAAGCAGATTGGTCGAAGAAAGGTCCAATCAGAAGATAGACCCAATGAAAAAAATGCAAGGGGAAAATCTCCTCCAAAAATTATAATGAGAGACTTAAAAAATTAAAGGAGAGAAAAGATTCCTTCAAGAGTCAGAATTCTAAAAAATTGCCTTCGTGTGTGCAGACGTAATGTGAGGTCCTGCTATCATCAGTGTGGTGCTTCCTAGCCGAAATGATTCATCAAGGATACTTAAAGATGTGCTCCCTGCTAGCCAAGATATTCCTCTTGCGCCTGGACTGTGACATAGCATCTGATAAATCTGGTGAGAATTTCTTACATTTCTCGGTCAGTAATTTTACCGTGCAATGCTGGTAAAGCGCATTTATTTTCTAGTACTCATCTTTAGCACATTTGAGGCAAAATCAAAGATCATTGTTATATCATTTTATTGTATTGTAAAATTATAGAATAATCAATTTAATTAATATTTAAAATTTGGATGTTTAATAAAGAAATTAATTAAAATTATATGAATCTGATATTATTTGAGAGTAAATTTATTTATTATTAAACAGATTGTTTTCCAGATTAATGTTTGCTTTTAATTAGGATTAATTTTAGGGCATTTCACAACGCGTGCCCGAATATCGAATTGATATTCCAAAATGTACTACCACGAGGATGTCACCTTAGAGCCACGGAAAGGAGGGTAGTCTGATTTTGGTTAATATCCGCCCAACATCTACCCCCTTTGCGGATTTGGTGCCGTGTATTTGGTGACGAATTTGGCACAGTTAACTTTCAAAATTCTTACGCGTTATTTACTAAAATTTAATACCATTAAATTATTAACGTTAAAGGAAAAATAAATAAAGTAAAAATAAAAGATGAGTACAGAGAAAAAAGATTTAAGGAAATATAATTATTTGTACGTATACTAACACTCCACAAATATGTGTATTTTATAATTGGTGTTTTTTATTTAGTTATACATGTGAAATGTGACATGAAAATCAAAGATTAATGTCAAAAATAATTAAATAACAGAATTAATATAGAAAGAAGATATATAGATTATATAGGCTGGTGTGGATATAACATAATAAAAATATGTATGTATATAAGCGTATAGTATAAAAAAAAAAAAAAAAAAAAAAAAGAATAATAATAATAATAATATTTTAGTATCTTATTTATCTCATGGTGTTATATATATATAAAAATTTCTTAGGATGTGATAAAGAATAATCACTTCATAAATACAATTTGAAAGTGGTAGAATAATGTGTTTGCAAAAAATTTTAAGAGATTTATAGCAAAATTAACAGAGTTATTATTATAAATTAAAAAATTTTTTCAAGAAATTGCATCTTAAATAAAAGCCTTATATACAGGAGTAACAAATAAGGTGCAAATAAATAAATTGAGTAATTAAGAAACTTGTGAAAATAAATTAAAATAATATTTGCAAAAACAGAAAGTTATTCCTGTATATATGCTAATGGTATTTTGTGTACATATATTTTGATTTTATATACATTGTATTTTATTGCATATTTTGGAGGGGTAATCAATTTAATTAAGCAAAAAAAAAAAATTCTCATATGAGATCCTCTATACCGAGATTGGCAAAAAAGAAAATAAATTACGCGGAAAATAAAGAAATAAAATTAAACGAAATTTCTAAAGAGAGGAATAAACCAATTAAAAAAATGGCAGACAAAATTGTAATAAGTTATGATGCTATCCTGAATAGTCTACCCAACTTTGACGGAAAAAAAAATAATAATATCGTAAACTTTCTAAAAGAATTCGATACGCTAGCTGAGGAAATTAAGTTGCCAGAAAACTTAAGAGTAATATTGTTAAAAGCCAAAATAACGGGCCAGGCAAAAGAAAGCCTAATTAACGACGAAGACACAAATAATATTAACAACTATGCTGACATTAAACAAAGGTTACAAGAATTATTTAAAAGGGAAATCTCTTTTGACATCTCACAAAATGAATTCATGAATTTGAAACAAATACCGACACAATCAATAGAAGAATTCACAAAAATATTTAACAGGGCGGCAAACAACTATTTAAAAGATTCAGGCCATTCAGAAAAAACTGGGGCTAAGCAATTTCTAGACACAATTAAATTGACAAAATTTTTAGAAAGCATAAGGCAAGATATTGCATTAGAAGTTAGAAAAATGGCACCGGACTCGATAGATAAAGCAATTAAATTTGCTAAACAAATCGAAAGCGCTTTTAACGCTTCTAAAATAGAAGAAATTAACACTACTTCCAAAGAGGAAGATAAACTATATGAAATGCTCCTAAGCATGACAGTCAGACATAATGAAGAATTAAAAGAAATACAAAAACAATTAAAAGAGAGCAAAGAAATTCAGTTTAAACAGACACAGGTACCAAACACAGAAAGTTGTCATATTTGTAAAAAAAGAAATCACACAACAGAAAACTGCTGGTTTAATGAGACAAATAAAAACGTAACACAAAATAAACGGAAATATCAAAATAAAGATTTAAGGGGAAATAACTCATATCAAAGTAGGTTCCCAATAACAAACCCTCAAAATTATCAAACTTATCCTCCTGTGAACTATTATTATAATTACCCACCGCCTAATAATTTTCCAAATTATGCTGCACAATCCCAAAACAGTCCCCACTTCGAAAATTTTGCTTATCCACAACATTACACAAATCAAAATGGATATAATCAAAACAATAGGGGTGCTAGACCCAAAACAACATACAAAAATCAAGGCTATAAAAACCAGGAAAACTACAAAGGAGGTTTATAAATAAAACAATAGATAACAATAATTCAAGCCCATATAAACCTCCAAATTTCGGGCTTAAAACAAAAACTAATACCTACGGAAATTCATACACACAAAAAAAAAATTACAAAAAACATCACAGTAAAAAGTATGACACAATAGCCAGTGTAAGCGACGGATCACAACTACCGCTAATTAACGTAAAAATTAAAGACTTAGAGGTAATAACTTTAATTGATTCCGGAGCTAGTTTATCAGTCCTATCACCAGACATTTTCCAAAAATTAAAAGAAGCAAATGTTAAAATAAAATATCTAGCCAGACAAGTAAGGATTCATACGTTAAACAATGAAAATATACCATTCAAAAAATGCGTAAAAATATCCTTTAAGATACAAAACATATTCGCAACTGGAACATTTTACGTTACAACAAGAAACCTAGATAAAAAATACAAGATCATACTTGGATATGATTTTCTAAAGAACAATCACGCAATATTAGATTGTGAACAAAAGGCCTTATACCTAAAGAACAAAGAAATACCCTTAGAAGGCATAGACACCGTACAAAAAATAAATGAAAATGAAATAAATGTGATTTCAGAAATTGTAAATACGCAGACACAGAACTCACAAAATAATAGTGAAAATACTATGAGCCAACAAAAACCCGCAAAAAATTCAAATAATGACGAAATTCAAAATGATTTCACAGAGAATATAGAGAACAAAAACAATAATACAAATACTCAAAAAATCAAAAAAAAAACAAATAAAAAAAATAAAAAGAGAATTTCGCATAAAAACATGATTATGCCAAAAACGGACAAAAAATATGGCTTAGAACCAGGTGAAACAAAAGTAATTACATTAAAATGTCCACCCAGTTTACAGCCAAACCAAGTAATTTTATTAGAACCCCTAAGGCATAACATTAGGATTAAATATGACCAATCCTTACATCAAATCAATGAGAAAAATACGATACACTTAATGGTTCAAAATGATAGTGAAGAAAAAATAATGATAAACAAAAAAATGAATATTGGAAAAATATGCACAGAATTTGACATAAAATTAAATGGATCAAAAACAGATAACACTCCCAAAGTATATGAAATGAACAATTTAACAATGAGTGAAATTCAAGAATTAAGAGAAAACGAATTCAATTTACAAGATTTTGATCTAGAACACTTAGATCAATCACAAAAAATTAAATTTCAAAATTTACTAAAAGATAATATACAAGCGTTCTCAAAATCATACAAAACCTTGGGACAGACTTCAATAGTGGAGCCCAATTTTAAATTACTCCACGATTATCCAATTTCTACTCGACCTTACAAAATTCCGCAAAGTGTAAGAAAATTTGCACAACAGGAGATAAACAAATTATTGGACGCAAACATAATAGAAAATACAACGTCAAGCTACGCATTTCCGGTTATATTTGTAAAAAAAAAGGCAAACTCAAAAACTAACGACCCTAATAAAACTTCGTACAGGTGTGCTATAGATTACAGATTGCTAAATAATATTTTACAGGGCGTACCATATCCCATTCCGGATATTAAGTCACTTTTACAAGATATAAGTGGCAAAAAATATTACACAGTGCTGGATTTTCATTCAGCCTTCTTCCAAATAAATTTAAAAAAAGAAGACAGACCAAAATTAGCCTTCATTACTGAATTTGGTAAATTCCAACCTACGCGACTAAATTTTGGTAATAAAATAAGCACATCAGTATTTGCGGAACTAATCGATAAAGTGCTAGGAAAATTTGATCAATATAAAGTACGTTATTTCATTGATGATGTTATAATAGCAGCTGATAGCATCAATGAAATGTTAAACTTATTACAACAAGTACTAAGCACATTAATTAAAGAAAACCTAACAATAGAACCTTCAAAAATGCAAATATGCAAACAAGAAATAGAATTTTTGGGATTTAAAATCAATAAAAATGGTTATGCACCGGCCAATAAAAACATTCAAAAAATTCAAAAATTAGAAAGACCCAAAAACAGAAAAGGCGTAAAATCTTTACTGGGTCTAACAAACTATTTCGCATCACTGATAGACAATTACGCTGAAATAGTAGCACCATTAAATGAATTAACAAGTGAGAAAAGGAAATTTGAATGGACGGAAGATGCCGAAAATGCATTAAAACATATCCAAAAAATTATTCTAAACAGTCCAACTCTCAAACCACCAAATTATGACAAAGAATTTTTTTTAATTACTGATTGCTCAAAAATAGCGACGTCCGCGATTTTATCGCAAGAAATAAATGGCATAATGCACCCTATAGAATTCTATGGAAGAAAATTAAAAGATACTGAACAGCGTTACCCAAGTATTAAGCTGGAATTGCTCGCCATATACGAGAGCATAATCCATTTTAAAAATATTTTAACAGGGAGAAAATTTACGGTAGTGACTGACTCAAAAGCCATCACATATCACTTAAATTTAGAAAAGAATTCAGACATTATAGCCAGATGGTTACTGGAATTGCAATCGTATGATTTCACTGTAGAACATATAGAGGGAAGAATTAACCCTGCCGATTATATATCGCGACATATCAATAACATCAAAGAAACAAATTCAACCAACAACTTATTTGAAGTTAATAAAAATTTGACAGACGAAAACATAAAACTTGAACAAATGAAAGATAAAAAAAATATCTAAAATAATATCAGACATAAAAAAAGGAAAATCAAATAGAACAACTCGAAAATTTGAATTAACAGAAAAGGAAATATTAATTTTAAAAAGAAGTACAAATGATAATCAAAAAGAATTATTAATTATTCCAGATTCGTTAAAAAACGAAATAATTAAAGAAGCACATAAAACCCATTTTGGAGTTAAAAAAACCTTGCATTTAATAGGAACGCGTACATACTGGTATGGAATGTACCAAGACGTGAAAAATCATATTGCAAATTGCGTTGAATGCATGAGACACAAACAACACACAATCCCCAAAATTGAAATACAAAAAATGAAAAAAAATTACAAGCCAGGGGAAGTATTACACATAGACCTCATAGGTAAGTTACCTATGACTTTTAAAAAAAACATATTTATAATGGTTATAATTGACTCCTTCTCGCGTTACATGGAGGCAGTGCCACTCAGAAATGCGGAGTCACAAACCATATTAAACGCATTAACAGAATATATAGCCAGATTCGGCATGCCAAGAGAAATACATTTAGACAATGCACAGTACTTTAGAGGCAAAACGTTCACAGAATACATGAAACAATTAAATATTAAATTACATTTTAGTTCTATTTATCACGCTTGCTTGAACGGAATTGTAGAAATTTCAAATAAAATAATAAAAAATTCACTAGCCGCCATGACAAAAACAACATTTCAATGGGACGAAAAATTAAATTTTGTGAAATTACACTATAATGCAACAATACATAGAGCAACAGGTTTTTCTCCCGCTATGGTTTTTTTTGCTAGAGAAATCAACACACCATTTAATGCATTCTCAGATGCAACAAAAATTACCACTGACAGCTATACAAATAAGCGTCTGCAACACATTCAGAGTGTAAAAGAAGCCGCACTAACAAATCAACTTCAAATTATGAATGAGTATAACAAAAATTTAAAATATAAGGACAGAGACCTAAAAATTGGACAGACGGTATATATGAAGAGCCTTAGAAGGCCAAATATATTTCAGCCTAAATTTCTTGGCCCTTTCTATGTATTGAAAATACTGCGCAACATGAATATTGTTTTGAAAAACGCTCACGACAATACAGCGAAACCCATTAAGGTGCACATATCTAAACTATATGCACCAAAATATGCAAAATAATACAAAAAAAAAAAAAAGTTTATATAGAGATACAAATTATACATATGAACTATATTACAAAATCAATTATTTTGCTATTTACAACCGAGAAAAATAATATGTGTAAAAAAAAAAAAAGAATATATATATGAAATGATTTTGTAAATAAACCAATAATTATTCATTAAATAATTAGATAGTCATAAATTTTCGAAAGAAAACATTTTTTTTTTTTGCAATACATACAAGGAAAATGTAAAGCAATGCTCAATGTAAATAAACAAATAAATAAATGATAAAATATCACCGGAACAAACTCACAGGTGACGCACACTTCTGCGAAACACGTTGATTGTAAATACATAAAATAAAATTATATATATAGATTTTTTTGCCATAGGGGCAATGTGAATAAGAAAACGTAAATATACGTGTACATAGAAACAAAAACAGAAAAGGTGTCTGTATTCATAATGGCAAATTAATAAAATAAATATGTATAGATATAAAATAAATAAAAGTAAATGTGAACGTGACATAAAAAAAATACACATATGTATATAATTAGATACTTAAATATCTTTATTCATGCATCTCATAAAAGAAAATAAAACAAATAAAATAAAATAAAATAAAATAAATAAAAATAAAAAACAGACAAACAAAACTAGCACAGATGAGAAATAGTAAGGCAGGAAAGAAAACTCATGCAAAAAAGAAGGAGCGTGCAGATCAAAATGTAAACAGAGAGGTTACTCGTTTACAAGAGAGTTACCATGACAACGAAAAAAGAGCAGAATGAAAACGACAGGACAGGTTAGGAGAAGAAGGAAAATATCACGAGAGGGAAAAAAAATACTTACTAATCCTAGGACGGACTTCGAGGTAAAGGAGCATGGCAGAAGGGTGACGATAAAACGCTTGAGAATACAGGAAAATAGTAGCCGCATTTCTGCAAAAGAAACGAATTATGACTCAAGATATCAAGTGAAACGTAAAATATGGAAATTAAAACATTCACAACCATTCACACTTTAGAAAGATTAAATAATATTTTACTTGCAGAACTATATAATGGTTGTAATATTAGTAAGGCGCATCATTTTACACTTAAACAAAGATGCATATATTTCCTCTAATAAGTTAAAAAAAAAAAAAAAAAAAAAAAAAAAAAAAAAAGCAAAAGCGGAGGATTAAGATTCATATAGCTATACACTATATATATAAATAAAAAAAAAAAAAAAAAAAAAAAAAGCAAAAAAAGCGGAGGATTAAGATTCATTATAGCTATACAGTATATATATAAATAAAAAAAAAAAAAAAAAAAAAAAAAAAAACCTTAAAAGCTTAGGATTACAATTCATTAGATTTATATACAAAAAAAAAAAAAAAAGAAAAAACCCGTCACTGTAAAAATATTAATCTCTAACACTCGCACACACATATGCACGTAAATAAAAAGTAATAAAATAACGCAAAATTACCATATTAATACAGAATGGTCTAAAAAAAAAAAAAAAAAAGAAGGTAAATTAAATGCAGATTAGGTACAGGTAAACGAATAATTAATAGATAACCTATATTTTATAATAAAAACACTTTTACATAGCCTACCTTAGATCAGGGTTCAGAACACAGCCAAGATAATGAGGTGGCCCTTTGGTCGGGCGCAGGCGTCTTCTGCCAAGGGGGGTCGACCCACACTCGATACTCTGGCGTACCCTGCCAAAACAAAAGTCAAGACTGGACAGAATTTTATCAAAGCAAAACAAAAATAAAATAAAATAAAATAAAATAAAACACAACATTCAATGGGTTAAAAAATCCACAATACAATGGAATCAATATACGCAAATTATGAGCAGATCTGCATTTATTATTCACACATAGTAAAAAAAAAAAAAAAAAAAAAAAAAAAAAAAAAGTAACAGTAATAAATAAACACATGAATATACACAGAAATATACACAAACAATCTTCTACATTATTCTACGCTCACGATTCCTAATCAAATATGCGAGAATTACGTAGCGCTAGGAAGCAAAAAAAAAAAAAAAACGGAGTCCGAAAAATACAGAAAAACCATGCAAAAATCAAGCAGCAGCGGAAGGAACGTAAGATAATAGAAAATAAAGCAAGGCGAACGCAAGTTAGATAAAATAATACCAAATTATATAAAATAAACAAACAAGAAATAAACCTGCAATGAAAATACATTAATAAGAGCTGAAAGAAAAAGCAGATGCATATTAATAATAACGCTGCAAACAGAATACATAAAAAAAAAAAAAAAAAAAATGCAATATAGCTCACGCTTATCCAAGTCAATGATGGCGTCAGTGTAGATCAGATATATATATTGCGAGGGGCATTCAAAATTCCACGAAGCACACACATGAAACAAAAAAATAACAAAAGGGATTTATTAAAGGATAATGGATAGCACAATCACCTAACTCAAACATAGGTGAAGCAACAAAGCTTAAGCAAAGCAATAAAATATACATATAATAAAATTAAACTCACTTGTAAAAAAGTAAACAAATTTCTAATCCGATAAACGCGTGTGTCTCTGCGCTTCTCTCGAGTAAGTAACAGAAGAATCTTATCTCAGCTCTCCCCCCTAAAGAAAACGATTATAACAGGATGTACTAATCATTAGCGCTGGTTTATTCCCACGACATAGTGACGCAGGCGAAAGAGGGTTTGTCACCCCCCATTACAAAATTGCAAAACAGCTCTCGGAAGTTAAAATTAATATTTCAAATAAAGCGAGGGACTTTTCAAAAAAAAAAAAAAAAAAAAAAAAAAAAAACGAATACTGCCTTACTTAATGGTAATAAAGACATACTACCAAAACGATTAAATACATTCATGATATCATGTAATATACAAAATTTTTTTTATTATTGCTACTATACACTGAAAGTAATGAATGATATGTATATAGAAGGAATGCATACACTTGTAGAATTTTGCTAACAATTCAGAAAAAGTACTATTATATGTGAATTTATTGTATTGTATATATATTTATAAATGTTAAAAAAAAAAAAAAAAAATGAGTGTTGGTATACGGTATAAATAGTTATAATTATTGAATTAAAATGCAAAAGTAATAATAATAATCTTTAGCATATGATATACTGACCGAGTGAAGTAACACTATACAATATGTGTCACAAAAAAATTATAAACTGAATAAAATTTACAAACTGTTGGCACAAGCATCGGCTAAATGCAACGACAGACCATAAAACTGTCTATCACAAATTCATGATCACAAATTGAACTATCTCAAAAAGCAAATATTGAAACATTTACATATTTGGATCAACTATGCATGATAACCAATTAATAAACAGTATTGAACAGTATATTATGAACTATCATCAGTTACTATTGAACTAAACTTCATGAACAATTAATAATCCAGTGTCGAACTGTACGCTCATTAATCATTATGCACATATATACAAGGAGCTCATAGTGCTCAACTACATCACAAGGACTCTAATGTGCACTAAAAAACAGTTTAGCACAAATATGCATAAGAAATTTACTGACCAAATACACCAGATTACTACGACAACTAAAGGACTCATAATGTATTGAGATAAAGAAACTGTCTCAAACTTATTCGACAGGGGGATAGGCTGATGGGAAAAATCAGCCATTTTGTTAAAAGCAAAATAATAAAGATACAAAAAGGCATTATTTAAAAGGAAAAAGAATATAAAAATACAAAAGCTGTTGTACTGAAGAATACAAGCTGTTTTATTACCTTTTAAAAGCCTAAGACAGAAATACAACGTCATATTTATGACCTGCACCTGCACGTGGAACTCTGAAAGGGGACCACCCGCATTTAAGCCCCACTGGCTACCGCCAAAAAAGCCCCGGCGTGGTCGTAAAAAAGGCACCGTAGTAATCTAGAAGCAAGCAGATTGGTCGAAGAAAGGTCCAATCAGAAGATAGACCCAATGAAAAAAATGCAAGGGGAAAATCTCCTCCAAAAATTATAATGAGAGACTTAAAAAATTAAAGGAGAGAAAAGATTCCTTCAAGAGTCAGAATTCTAAAAAATTGCCTTCGTGTGTGCAGACGTAATGTGAGGTCCTGCTATCATCAGTGTGGTGCTTCCTAGCCGAAATGATTCATCAAGGATACTTAAAGATGTGCTCCCTGCTAGCCAAGATATTCCTCTTGCGCCTGGACTGTGACATAGCATCTGATAAATCTGGTGAGAATTTCTTACATTTCTCGGTCAGTAATTTTACCGTGCAATGCTGGTAAAGCGCATTTATTTTCTAGTACTCATCTTTAGCACATTTGAGGCAAAATCAAAGATCATTGTTATATCATTTTATTGTATTGTAAAATTATAGAATAATCAATTTAATTAATATTTAAAATTTGGATGTTTAATAAAGAAATTAATTAAAATTATATGAATCTGATATTATTTGAGAGTAAATTTATTTATTATTAAACAGATTGTTTTCCAGATTAATGTTTGCTTTTAATTAGGATTAATTTTAGGGCATTTCACAACGCGTGCCCGAATATCGAATTGATATTCCAAAATGTACTACCACGAGGATGTCACCTTAGAGCCACGGAAAGGAGGGTAGTCTGATTTTGGTTAATATCCGCCCAACAGACTTAATGCGGAATAAATAAGTAAAGCCAATGAATTGCATCCTTCTGAAAATGTTTAAATTACCACTCAGTTCACTAATCTGAAAATTTGAATGTAGAAAATGATAATTTTTTTTGAGAAACTAAATTCTTTAATAATAAATAAAAATTATTGTAGACTAATATATTCCATGCATACACATTAGTCATTGTCAGATTCCCTCTTTCTTTCTGCGAACGTAATCCCATGAGGCTTTTCTCACTGCGTATTTTAAGTATATTTCATTCAAAAATAAAGTTTTATGAATTATACTTTTTGAATTCCATTCTTTGAATCTGCCGCCTTTCATATCATGGAGAAATTTTTTAAAAAATAAGTTTAAATATTTCTTTTCGTGATTGAAAATTATAGCCTTAAGCTTGCTTAATGAAATAAAATATTTAAATTTACTTTTTGAAAAAAAAAAAAAAAAAAAAAATGCTCTCTAAAATAAAAGGCGACATGATCGAAGATGAAAATTTAAGAAACAGAATTCGAATATTTTTTTTCTGAACAAGACATGTAATACGAACTGGGAAAAAGATATGATTAAAAGAGGGAACCTGGGTATTATTTCCTCTTAAATCTCATATAATGTCAGTTTTTTAAACTTATTTAACCACAAACTACTTTATAGTTTAAATAATATTTAAAATAACGATAGTACAATACATATATATTTTTTTAGAAGGTCTCCTGATTTAGAAACATGTATGTCAAGATAAAAGGGGTATTAGTAAAATATAAGTTGAAAAATATTTTGAGTCAGAGTGATGTAATAAATTTGAAGTGCTAATAAAAGTAGGAGAAAAAACATATGTGTGTGGTGCACTGAATAATTAAAAAAAAAAAAAAAAAAAAGAAGAAGAAGAAGACGAAAAACATTTAATATATAATAATTTATAGACGATGTAGAATGTACCATTTTTTAAAATTTACGGTCGTTAATGCTCACACGAAAATGTTTTTACGTAATAATAGATGGCAGCACCAAACATTTTTCTTCGCCATTTATGAAAGAGAATTTACGCACACTGGCATCATCATTTTTCAGGAAGAAGGAAAATGGGGGGAGGGGGATTTATTCTTCCATTTCTTTTCGCATAATTTTTATATTCTTTGGAAAAAAATATGTTCTATTAATTTCAGACAACTTTCTTTGATTTGAAAGTAAGAAATTTCTGATTCTAAAGATTCTTTTTCTTTTTTTTTTCTTTTCTCTTTAATTCGGTCAAAAATACGATCTCAGATAGTTTATTAATTAATAACATATTTTACACGACATAAAACAATTTGTATTTTTACTAAACACTATTATCTTATTAAGACAGAGACCTAATAAATAGTAGTGTTTAGTAAAATTATTATCATTTTGTAATTATTATTTTGTGATGAAATGTATCATCTCAAAAGAGTTTTTATTTATTATTTTCCTGCACATAAATACAGGGTAGATTACCTTAAAATGACATGTATGGAACCCAGAGGGCATGCCACCGAGTCCTAGGTCTCGAGTGTAAACTAACACTCATAATCTAAAACATACAAGGCCTGGGCCCGGGACCACACCATATTATAGAAACAGAAACACAACGCATACATATATTAAGGGGACCGGAAAATAATGTCGTTTTGAATTAAAATACTGACATCGGAAATTTATCCTGGATAAAATTTAAGATATTCTTAGGTAACTTATAAGATGGTTATTTGTAAAGTACCATGTAAACACTGTTAAACAAAAACTTCCGGTTTCATTTTATTAATTCAAAACGACATTATTTCCGGTCCCCCTAATATTTGGGATAACCTTTTTTTAGTGCTGCCATCTATATTATTTCTACGTATTTAAAGCAGAATAAATAAATGAAGCTTTTCTATCAGAATTTCGTCAAAAAGGTTCAAATAATAACTAAATGTACGTATTTAAGAAACTAAATGTAGAAAATAATTAGTCACTAATTAAAGAGCGGATAATACCTAATCAGCCGACAATACCAAGGTCCACGCTGGGATTTTTTTTTTCTTTTTTGACTCATTACATATTGTATATTTTACAATTCCGTTTTAACATTTAAAAAATTCACAATGGTTAAAATATTACTCACTTTTTAAAATTATTTTTTTATTTAATATTTAATTTTTTTAATAAAAAAAAAATAATAATAACGGAGTACTTTTTTTGTATTTTGTAGCCAGAAATTAAAATATTAAAAATGAGAAGAATTAATTTTTTTTAAACGAGTACTAAGTTAACGATTATTGATTTTCTGAATGTGAAAATGGAATCAAACAAAAATACATTAGATAATGAGTAATTTTGAAAGAAAATTTGCCCATATAATAACATGGGTCTTGGCTGTCGTTTAATTAGGTTTTGTCCGCTCTTAAATCTTTGATAATGTAAGTTTTCTTTTTTAATTTCTTGAGAGACAAATTGTTCCAGTTTTTATAGTGATTACATTTTTCATAGTTGTAATAATATTTAAAACAAAGATATTGCAGTACATATAATAATATTTATAGTAGATACCATGTCAAATCAACAAAGCTAAAATCTGACCCCACAGATTTTTTATGAAATGGGGCTCATTTATTTGTTCTATTGATAAATGAATGTATACCAATTAATAAGTCCCTATCACTTTTAGTTTTTGACATACAGGGCTGCAAAAATGGGTAAAAAATGCAAATTTCCGAAATTCTTCTACTACAAATGTACCCATAATTTCTTTCCTAATTAACTTAGAGATAAAAGATTGGTATCATTAGAAAGCTTATAATACAGTCTTTCAAATGATATATCACAAGTATATATTTTTAATTTTTTTCATTTTAAGGTAAAACATTTTGTCCTTTGACTTCCAATATCTCAAAAAGTACACATTTAATTTTCTTTTAAAAATTATATGCTATTTTTTTATTCATTATCTATAACTATTGCAGATTTCAACACGGGATGGCCATGGGATGCTGAGGCATAAATTAATATGCAACCCTAAATCAGTATTTTCATACTAACACAACGTAAGTTTTCCCCATATTTTATTCTTATATCTCTAATTAACTTAGAGATATAAGATTGGTATCATTAGAAAGCTTATAATGCAGGCTTTTAAATGGTATATCCCATGTATATATCTTTAAAAATTTTCATTCTAAAGTCAAACATTTTGACTTTTAAACTCCAATATCTCAGAAAGCATACATTTAATTTTCATTTAAAAATTATATGTTATTATTACGTTTATTATATATAATTATTGTAAGTTTCAGCATGGGATGGTCATTTTTTTGTAAAACGTTATGTTAATATGGAAATACTGCTAGATTTGTATTTTAATTTATAACTCAGTATCCCCTGGCCGTACTATGTTGAAACTTACAGTAATTATAGAATAACATATAATTTTTAAAAGAAAATTAAATATGCACTTTATGAGATATTGAAGGTCAAAGGTCAAAATGTTTTACCCTAAAATGAAAAATTTTAAAAATATATACATGTGCTATACCATTTAAAAGCCTGTATTATAAACTTTAAGTTAATTATGGAACAAAATATTGGAAAACCTTAGGTTATGTTAGTATGAAAATAATGATTTAGGGTTGCATATTAATTTATAGCTCAGCATCCCATGTTGAAATTTGCAATAGTTATATATAATAAAAGTAAAAATAACATATATTTTTTAAAAGAAAATTAAATGTGTACTTTTTGAGGTATTGGAGGTCAAAGGACAAAATGCTTGAACTTAAAGAGAAAAAATTAAAAAAAATTATACATGTGACATATCATTTAAAAGCCTGTATTATAAGCTTTCTAATGATACCAATCTTTTACTTCTAAGTTAATTAGGAAAGAAAATATGGGTGCATTTGTAGTAGGAGAATTTCAGAAATCTGCATTTTTTACCCATTTTTGCAGCCTTGTGTATCAAAAACTAAAAGAGATAGGGACTAATTAATTGGTATACATTCATTTCTCAATAAGGCAAATAAATGAGCCCAATTTTATAAAAATCTGAGAGGTCATGTTAAAAATACTTTTTTTTTTGTGTTGATTTCACATGGAATGAAAGTAAAATACAAAGGATTTTACTTCAGGATAACGTATATATACGCCCGGGGCAGTTAATGGGTTAATGAAATATGTTTTAAAATATCTTGAATACAGGGAATAATAAAAGCAGGAAGGGAACTGCTCTGTATGTATTACTGAATAAAAATAAAACAAGAAGGAAAAATCATATGGTTAATTATTAACACTTTCTAACAATACGTACTCGTTGAACAGAAGGACAGAAAGACATACAGATGACTAATTGAATTCATAATCACTCTTAAACGTTGTCGGAAAGAGTTAAAAATTCTTAACACAAAAGAAATGTAATTCCAGCAGTTTTTCAATTGTAGCTCTTAATATAGCTGAATGTTTTAGTGTAGTCCTGTAAATTTTTACGCTAAACATATCATATTCTATACAAAACATTATTTTAGAATAATAATAATAAATGTTAATTTCATTATAATTTTCTGCAGTAGAAAGATATAAAACGCAATGCATTCGCATTGTCTTTAATTTTTATTTATCTTATTATTATTATTATTATTTATTTATTTATTATTATTATTATTATTATTATTATTATTATTACTTTATTACTTTATTACTTTATTTATTTTTTTTTTAGGGAGAGGGGTGGTGGTAGCCCTTTGCCCAAACCACTCGTACATGGCCTATTAATGTCATTTTAAATAGGAAGCATTCCATAGTGAACTTAAAAAACAAATATCATTTTGAAGAAATTCTGAATTACAGGGCCTAGTAATGCAATTTTTAAATAGAGAACATTCCATGATTTATTTTATATTTACGGGCGCTGAAGACGGGCAGATGGACAGTCAGGCAGATAGGTAGTGTAATTCAAATAATATTCACTCTTAAAAATTGTTAGAAAGCGTTTAGTAAAAATGAAAATTCAATTCCAGTCATTTCTTTATATAGCCCTTAATATATCTAAATACTTTTATATGGCCCTGTAATCCTTAATGCTAATGAATAACATATTTCAATTTCATGAAGATTTGTGCAAACTAAAGCTATTAAAATATGGTTCACAGAAACGTGTCTCATAGAACGTAATGCTTTGGAATACTTTCGGATGTCCCTGTACATAAAATAATGGCGGTATTTACTTCATTTCTTATAAGGAATATACAACAAATAAACTTGAATAAAATATTTCAATTTCATTAAGATCTGTGCTAAGGAAAAGTATTAAAGTATGGTTTATCGAAACGCCTCTCATAGAGCGCAATGCTTTGGAATACATTCGAGTGTTTTTGTACACACACCAGCAATGGTATTTGTTATATTTTCAATAAAGAACATCCGATAGTGAGCCTAAATAATATATATCAGTTTCAAGAAATTCTATTAAAATGTATGTGAGTTAGAGCGCGGACAGACAGACAAACCGAAGTCACGAACACTTTTCAATTTTGTTGGAAAACGTTAAAAAGAACATATTTAATATAAAAAATACACTATTAACTAGTGGATCTGCAGATCAGGAGCCTCAACGTCCTATTTGCATCAGACATTTTTCAATAGGTCATTTTTATTTATTCCTTATTATATAATAGTATATATTGATACGATCGACCTATTACCATAATCAGATACATTCCTGAGGGGGGCTGCCGCCTCCCTCAACCCCCCGCTGTATCTCTCTTTGTATACCTATTTGTATATCATATAAAGTGTTATGGAATTGTAAATAATTGCATTTATTTTTGTATAAATTTTTTCAGAGGCTTAGTAAGTCGATAAAATGCTAATTTTGTGCATTTCTAATCGTTTTAGCGTTAAAATAGCCTAATTTTCTTTTAAAAATCCATTGAAAAACTCCAATAAGGGAAGAAAAGGATTTGGCGCCAAATTTGGCGACTGTTTCCCTCCTTGGCGATTTTTTTGGCGACCTTGGCGAGAAAATTCTTATTACGGATATACCAAATATGGAAGCTCTAATCTCATTGGCTGATGAGATACGAGAATTTTCCAGAACAGTCTGTGTTCGATAGAATAGTATAAAAGGAGCATTTTTTTAGCCAAGGCGGCCAATCTCAGATCTGTGTCAGTTTCGTCAAATGCTTGCTTTGCTTTGAGCCTCTTTGAATGAGACTTTCTTTATGTGTTATTGATAAACAGTTTGTACTGTTGTTTTGCTGTTAACGGCTGTTGTTTAAGCTATGTTTACTGGTTGAATTGAAGCTGATACTTGGTTTATAGACCTGTATTTTTCTGGAATTTTCTATGAATAATTCACTGAATTTTTGTAAGTTTCGCCTTTTATTCTCGGACAACTTACGAACCCCCAAGTACGCAACAATATGTATTCTTCATAAACGACGGTCTTGTATTATTTCCCTGAAATTCATAAATACCAAATTTCATACAAAAAAAATTACATAGCATATCGGAAATATTTTGCGTAACCTTTAAACTAATTATCAGTTCTATGCCCACAATTTTCAACAGGAAAACATGCTTTTAAAATTCTAATAAAATTTTATTATATTTGATGGGGTGTATCCATGTTAAAATACACTTTTAAGAAATACCGACTATAGACCGTAATAGTATGAAATTCCTTTGTGTATCCCGGAAAAGTAGCCACAGTCATTATAAACGCCAATAATAAGAATAAACCTAATTAATTATATCTCATTAATTTTTCGAACTAATTTGACATCATTTGGATGATTACAGTACATACTCGGAATTATTTTGTGTGGTCCCATAAATTATTTAGTCTATACATAACCTTTTTTAAGAGTAAACATGATTTTAAGCAACTTTATAATGTATGTTAACTTTATTAAGTTCAATTCAGCATAAACGCATTAAAGTGCGCGCTTAAATTAAAAAATTGTCCATAGGGTCTAATGTTACGAAATTCTTTCGTGTGTCTTTGTAAACGAACCATAAACATTGTATACACCAGTAAAAACTATTCAGCTTATTTTGCGTTTAAAATTAATAATTGTTCCAAATTTAACATCGTTTGGATGACTAAGTGACATTGTCAGAACACTTTTGTAAGGTCCTGTACATTAATTAGAAAGCTTAAGAGCACATATTTTCTTCAAACAACATAAGCTTAAGCATCTTACTCACGTACTCTAATTTCATTTTCTTCATTGCAAAGTAATGATATTAAAATGCGTTTAAACGAAATTCACCCCCATGCGCCTTAATGTTAAGAATTTTTGCGTGTCCCTGTACACAGTTTATAAAAAATATAGCAATAAAAATTATACAGCTACTTATATGCAAAGCTGGAACGTGTGCGCCAATTTGCAAGTCAATCGAAGGATTTTTTCGGTCGCTATTGCGGTACATACAAATTCTTCCCATAGGCCGTAAGGATAAGAAAAATGTTGGCGTGTCCCTGTACACGAACGACAAATGGAATACACACCTAACACTATACAGCTAATTCCGTTGGGCTCATGAATATGTGTACCAACTTGCAAGTCAATAGCGTTATTTTTGGTACATACAAATTCTTCCCATAGGCCGTAATGATAAGAAAAACTTGGCGTGTCCCTGTGTACGAAGTAGAACTGGAATACATACCAAAAACTATGTAGCTGATTTCGTGGGGTTCATGAACATGTGTACCAAATTTCAAGTCAATAGCGTGATTTTTGCGGCCGCTATCGCACGACAGACAGACAGACGGACGGACGGACCGACGGAACCCAAAATCCTTTTGAGTCTCAACAGAGGGCCTCCATTGACGTTTCGGAAAAATTTGGAAGTCAATAGCTTGATTTTTGCGGTGGCTATCGCGGTACATACAGATTCTTCCCATAGGCCGTAATGATCGAACTATTTGGCGTGGCCCTGTACACGAACTACAAATGGAATGCACACCTAAAACTATACAGCTGATTCCGTTGGGCGCATGAGCATGTGTACCAAATTGCAAGTCGAAAGCGTGATTTTTGTGGCTGCTATCGCGGTACATACAAATTCCTCCCATAGGCCGTAATGATAAGAAAAAATTTGGCGTGTCCCTGTACACGAATTGCAAATGGAATACACACCCAAAACTATACAGCTGATTTCGTGGGGCACATGAACATGTGTACCAAATTGCAAGTCAATAGCGTGATTTTTGTGGCCGCTATCGCGATACATACAAATTCTACCCATTGGCCGTAATGATAAGAAAAACTTTGGCGTGTCCCTGTATACGAAGTAGAAATGGAATACATACCAAAAAATATACAGCTGATTTCGTGGGGCTCATGAACATGTGTACCAAATTTCAAGTCAATAGCGCTATTTTTGCGGCCGCTATCGCGCGACAGACAAACAGACAGACAGACAGACAGACACAGCCCAAAACCGTTTTGAGTCTCAACAGAGGGCCTCCACTGACGTTTCGGCAATTATTTTTTAAAAACTTAGTGTCATCAATGATTATATTAAAATGTTTTTACATGTTAATTTTTATTAATAGATGGCAGCACTTTGCTTTTTTTGCAGAGAGTTAATTTACACACTTATAATTAAATCCCAAAGATTAAATCCCAAATCCTTTACCTAGACTTTTTTTCTTGGAGGGGCAAACATTTTTCCAGAAACGTGATGGGGGTTTCTTTTTCTTCTTCTTTTACTTAAGTATTTATTTATTTTTTCACATCGTTTTACATTCATTGAAAAATTAAGTGCTATAAAGTTTAGAGAATTTCTTTTTTTCTTTCCTTTTTTTTTTCTTTCTTTCCTTTATTATTTTTTTTTTTTTCGGTCAAATAAACAGCCTATCACAAATTAATAATATGTTTTACACTTCATAAAAATGTCTATTGTTTTACTAAACAATATTTATTTGTTAGGATACAAGCAGTAGCGTAGCAGAGGAGCGAGGGTGTTTATCATGCTCGGGGCATCTCTCTCAGAAGGGCGCTAAAAATATATCGTGGCCCGGGTGGCAGTTATGCTGGCTACGCCACTGGATAGAGGCTTATTTCTTTAAAATTCAGATAAATGAAAATAAATTTTCTTTTTCTCTTCCTTCGTGTAAATACCTTCTAGGTTTCCTTAGAAAGTGTTTAGTGTTTATGGATTAAGGCTGATTAGGTTTAGGTCTTACGTCTTTGTGTTAAGGAGTCATTTAAGAGGTCTTTTTAAGTGTTCATAGAATTCCTTCTATAAACCTATACTGATAGGGTGGTTTTGGCCTACATCTGGTATCCTGCAATTGCCATCTAATGCACGTTCCCACATGTAGATTAAGCAGTGGGCCGTTCATAGCTTCCAGCAATGAGTGAGGCCGACAGTGAAAATGCGGGTAGTCCAGAAGTGACATAAATACAGTTAGTTTTAAGCAGACTACCAGCACACGGTCAATAGCAATGTTTGCTCCGTTGTGCAATTTATAGGGACAAGTGATGGAATATCACTAACAATTTGTATGCATAAATATAAAATAGGGCCCTGCGATTCATCTTCTTTTTCTGTTGATTTAAAATTTCCTCGCATTTCGCCATTTTGTGCGAGGTTTGTTGTTGTCTACGTTTATATATGGGGATGTTAAGTCTTGGATAGCATGAATTATATAATATATATGAGTGCATAATCTGAGATTTAATTCCATTTTCTGTTTATTTATGTTTGTATCCGAGAGTAGGGTAAGTGCCCCAGTGATTGACACTTTTAGAGAAATCTCTGATGTTTTTAATGTTCTAGTCATCAGAAAATATTTTTAGAAATCTTAAGTTAATACATACATATGGTATGAAAGACATTCAGAACCATATATATGTTAAAATATATATATTTGATAACAATTGTTTTTTTATGAATTTTTATTAGACACCCAGTCAATGTTCCAGTAATTGACATTGCCAGTTTTTCATTTATATCAGTAATTGGCCCCTTATGTTCCAGTGTTTGACACTGCTAGTGATTCATCTTACCAGTTATTAGCACCCTATGCTCCATGTGTTTGGCATAAAATGTTAAAATTCTTACATGTAAAATATATGATTTTATTATTTTTCTTATTTATTAATTATTTCGGGATAGATGTCAATTACTGGAGTATGCCAATCACTGGAGCACCTACCCTATGTAATAAATTAAGATTTTTAATACTACACATGAAATACTTATTTGATCCATTTTCCCTAGCAATAATTCTCAAACGATAAGAATTTTTTCTTATGCAAATATTTCTTTATAATACAAAGTTTTGAAATAAAGGTATTATATATATATGTATATTATATATTGATAATCAGACAGTTGAAATTTAAGGATTATTAAATATATATCTTAATATATATAAATCTCGTGTCACAATGTTTGTCCTCAATGGACTCCTAAACCACTTAACCGATTATAATAAAATTCGCACACCATGTGTAGTTCGATCCAACTTGAGAGATAGGATAGTTTAAATCTCAAATTATAGTCGCAATTTTAATTTATTGCTAATTATTTGTTATAATTTCAATATTTCATTATTTCAATTTCTAATTATGATTAAATTATTTTGAATACATCATTCGAAAGATATTTTAAAGTTCTTTTAAATTATCGAAAGTTTTCACCAGATTTACACGTTTTGAGGTATCCTGAATCAGTTTTCTTTTATATCTCAGAAATTAATTAAAAAAAATTTCATAAGTAATACATCATTTGAAAGCTTTGTTGACTTGATACACATTTTAAAGTACTTTTACATTATCGAAAATGGAATTCGAGATTTCACCCGATTTACACGTTTTGAGGTGTCCTGATTAGGTTTTTTTTTTTTTTATCTCAGCTACTAATTAAAATAATTTTATAAGTAATAGATCATTAGAAAGCTTTTTTTGATTTGGAATCGAACAGTGGATTACAGAAATTTCTACCGCCAGATGGCGCTGTAATACATTCAAATTTCAATATTTCAATTTCTAATTATGATTAAATTATTTTTAATGCATCATTCGAAAGATATTTTAAAGTTCTTTTATATTATCGACAGTTTTCACCAGATTTAAACGTTTTGAGGTCTCCTGAATTAGTTTTCTTTTGTATCTCAGCTACTAATTAAAATAATTTCGTAAGTAATACATCATTAGAAAGCTTTTCGAACAGTGGAATACAGAAATTTGTACCGCCAGATGGCGCTGTAATATTTTAAAATTTCAATATTTCAATTTCTAATTATGATTAAATTATTTTTAATACAGCATTCGAAAGATATTTTAAAGTTCTTTTAAATTATTGAAAGTTTTCACCAGATTTACACGTTTTGAGGTGCCCTGAATCAGTTTTTTTTTTTTGTATCTCAATTATTAATTAAAAAAATTCATAAGTAATACATCATTTGAAAGCTTATTTTAGTTGATACACATTTTAAAGTACTTTTGCATTATCGAAAATGGAATTC
Organism: Salticus scenicus; assembly: GCA_963930645.1. Taxonomy (NCBI): domain Eukaryota; kingdom Metazoa; phylum Arthropoda; class Arachnida; order Araneae; family Salticidae; genus Salticus; species Salticus scenicus. The sequence goes on from OZ005658.1 coordinate 14,198,329, forward strand.
GAGATTTCACCCGATTTACACGTTTTGAGGTGTCCTGATTAGGTTTTCTTTTGTATCTCATCTACTAATTAAAATAATTTCATGAGTAGTACATCATTTGAAAGCTTTGTTGATCTGGAATGGAACAATAGATTACAGAAATTTCTACCGCCAGATGGCGCTGCAATATTTTTAATTTCAATATTTCATATTCTAATTATGATTAAATTATTTTTAATACATCGTTCGGAAGATATTTTAAAGTTCTTTTACATTATCGAAAGTGGAATTCGAGATTTCACCTGATTTACAATTTAAAGTGTCCTGATCAGGTTTTCTTTTGCATCTCAGCTAATTGAGTAAGACCATTCAAAATTGGTATATGCAAGTTAATTAGGAGGGGCTGGAACGGTGGGGAAGGAATAGGCGCGCAGCGCGCATGGGTTTGGGACCCGGTGCGAGTTTTTACCCGATGATAAAAGATTTTTTTAAAATTTAATTTTCTTAATAAAAGTTTGAGTTGAGAAGGAATATGCGTGTACAGCGCACGTATACCCTCAAACGTGCGCGCGCAGCGCGCATGGGTCTGCGCTGCCGAAGGCAGTGGCGTCCCGGTGTGAGTTTTTACCCGATGCTAAATGATATATTTTTTAATTCCTTTTCTTGAGAATGAAAGTTTATGAGTAATAACATGGAATTTTGAGAAGTCATAAGGATGGTGAAGGAATACTTGCGCGCAGTGCACGGGTCTACGCTGCCGAAGGCAGTGGGGACCCGGTGCGACATTTTTCCTGATCAGATTTTTTTTTTCTTTTTTTATCACATGATAAAAATTAATGCAATTTTGAGAATTCATTAATTATTGTGATTCATTTAAAAATAGTGACCAGCGAAGCGGGCGTAGCCTGCTAGTATATATATATATTTCACGTGCATAAATTTCAATATGATCGTTTAACTTCGTTAAATTATTTTACTGAATTTAATATAACTTTACGTGTGAACCTATCGTAATTTAAATAGTAGTATTGTAAATATTCTTATTTAAGCATGAGATACAGAAAAAATTCATTAAAATATTTAAGTAGGCCATAAAAAGGATTTATTTCAATAAAACAATTTTATTAGTAAAATATGGACTTTTGACTAAAAACCATGCTTCGGCTTCACTTCACTCCTTTTTTATTTTTATTTTTTTATTTTTATTTATATTTATTCAAGTTTCCTGCATATCGGCTTCGAGTCAGGTTGACTGCATTCATGTTATTCTGGGTCGAGTTTTATTCAAATTAGTTTTATTTTTCTTTCTTCTTTTCTTAAGTTTAGCTTTAATCTGTCTGATCGAGTAGAGAGCACGTTTAACCCTTTAACGCTCATTGGTTTCGCAGCGAAACCGAACATTTAACATAATGTAACAATTTTTATACAATAGTTTTTTAACATTTCCCCCTTTTTTTAATGAGGTTTCAAACTTTTGTTTCTCTTCTGTTCGGTAGATAGCAGCACTAATCCAAAATTTAACAAATAATGCATCAAAGGAAGCTAAATGCATAAGTCACTTGAAGTTTCTCAGTGTTCGCGAGTATGAATTGCTGGTTTCATAATGCACTCATGTCTAGTTTTTTTTTTCATTTAATGAAGAGCTGGACTATTATTTTCACCTGTAATAACATTTACGAGTTTTTGTAGTCGATAAAGTTTACTTACAAAGTGTTTTATTCATTAAATTAAATATTATTTGAATTTAATAAGGTTAATTTATAGATGTTTCAAACCAAAAAGTTCTCAAAAAGGAACAGTGCATTTTTTTTTTTTTATATATATTTATGATCAGCTATGTGTCTAAAAGCCATTTTTAAAATTAGTTTAGTAATTTTTTTAAATAAATTAAGTAGTGAACGTTAAAGGGTTAAATAAAAGATATGCAATAAAAAGCAGACATTCATTGGATATCAATATAGATAGATAAACATGTTGTAAGAAAAATAATTACTTTGCATAAATATATACAGGTGTTGAAAAAAAAAAAAAAAAAAAAAAACTTTTTTTTTTTTTTTTTTTTAAATTTTAGGAATAAAGAAAATTTGTTTTCCCACTTATTTTTAGCAGAGATTTTGTCACGAAGGCACTTAGCGGGCGAACAACAAATTCAATAATAGGAGAAATATTTGTGATTACCCTGGTTATCTGGAAGTGCGTTGATTTATCTCCAAATTTTAGGTATGTTAATAACTGTTATATTTTATATGCATGCGCAAAGTTTTGTAAGGATAGCATGTATATTTCAAGAATTATAAATACTTTATTAAAAAACACAAAAAAATGTTCACAAATTTTTATTTTATGACTCTAAAGGTTTTTATCCAAATTTCACGAAACTTTCAGATATGCCTAAATTATTACACAAGAGTAAGCAAATACTTTTAATACTCAAAGAGATAAGGACAGTTGTAGTAAATAATTTATTACTGCGCATGCGCGGAATGTAGCAAAAAAAAATTTTTTTTTTTCACATAGTTTAATGCTTACCTGAATAGAACAAATTATTAAAAAAAAAAAAAAAAAAAAAAAAAAAATCCAGTTGAATATCATGAAAATTCATAGAGATATCGGTGTTTTTCAGCTGTTTTCTAAAACGAACTCGAGAAAAGGGGTTCATTCGCAAATTTTCATTTTCATCATGTAGGAAAAGATTAAAGAAATAGAAATGCTTTTAATTTTAGACGCTTTGGTATATATCTTAAATATTACTTGTTTTTTACTTTCTTCTATATGTAATATAGAGAAAGTATTGGATTCGTGAAAATTTTTAAACTTCGGTTTTCGATGAATTTACACGTTTTGGGATGTCCTGAACACGATTTGATAGTTTTTAGAAAATGCCTGCCTGTGTGTGTGTATCACGAATTTTGTGGACGCTGTATCTCACGAACTAATGAATGAAATTTAACCAAACTTGGTATTTAGTTGGACCCTGACATAAATTGGTGCTGATTAGATTTGGGGATTAATCGCTCAACAGGTGGCGCTGTGATCGCATTTTTTCTAAATTTTTAACTCCCCCCCCCGGGTAAATTTTCAAGATGGGTATCTTTCGAAAGGTCTCGTCAATACCATTAAAACGAATGGTTGAACTATAGATCTGTGATAATTTAAAACAAAGTTATCGATTTTTTTTTTTTTTTTACTTTTAACAAAAAAAATTTAGAAAAAGAAATCGTAATTTTTTTAAGAGAGGTACTGCAGGCGATGTCAAGTTGTTTGTAAAAGCACTCGAATCGATCTGCTGCCGTAGACCCTTAAAGCCAAATTTTTCTGCCGTGTCCTAACGGACACGTCCGTCGTGCGTCCCACATTGGTTGTTACGGTAATTTGATACAGTGTTGCTTGTCTGTTAAAACTGACAAGTCTATACGCATACCATCTTGGTCATTAAATGCGTTCGGTTGGTCACTACGTTATCTAAAGGGGTAGGTTATGCCTGAAATTAGACATTCTCGGCACAGTCTTGACACTGTTAATCTCTAAATGTTGAATTACCTTACGATTTCTGAAGTGGAATGTTCCATGCGTCTAGCTCCAACTACCATTCCGCATTCGAAGTCTGTTAATTTCCGTCATGCGGCTATAATCACGTCAGAAACCTTTACACACGAATCACTTGAGTACAGCCCTGTGAATGAAATGCTCATTTATACATTTTGTACGGAATAATACTGCCAATTGTATATTTGCATAGTGCTATCCCCAGTGCTTAATTTTTAGCAAACAAGTATGGGAACGTTAATCTTCAGAACTTACACTCGTATGCGTCTTATTTTCAAGTCTATCGACGAATTTTGAAAAAAATTACTCCAGTTTTCCAAACGTAAATCAAATCTTACAAAAAAAAATCAGCAAGGAATTTACGCATTTTTCATTTGATATTTCCAGTTAAATCGACAGTTTTCTTCCCTGAAAACAAATCCGCGTTTGTAATGATCGATAGATGTCGCTTTTCCACCTTTTGTTGTTAGTAAATATAATAGCCACGTGTATTTATTATTGTTCTATTTGTGTTACTGCTTAATATTCGTGCTATAATACATAAAAACATATGAATGGAACAAAACAAAACAAAACACACTAAAGGTTAAAAAAAAAAAAAAAAAAAAAAAGAAACTAGCCATAAATAAACCACTACTGGCAGAATATAAAGAGACGAAAAAAGCTGCTAGTAGTAATATAGAAATTTTATATATGCTACTACCGGCCCATCATTCGTCTACTAGATTATTTTCATTTTTCTGTTGGCTGCCCTCAGTTGACCGTGTCGCTGGCTAGGGTAAAAGATTCCCTTCGGCATCGTTAATTTTTGCCATCAGTGCACCAGAAGTTCCTACTGTTGGCAGCCACCGCTTGGCCTTCTGTTGACCATCACCTGATGTTTCGTTGAGATATTTCTAAGATTCGCTCGTACAATTGTCGGAAATCTGTTGTACAAATCCGTAGGCTCTTCCATAGGTTTCTGCTGCAAATATCAGAAAACTCTTGTAACTATCCAAGGACCCTTCTGTATCTAGGAACTCTGCTGAAAAGGTCCTGGAACTCACTTGTTGACACCTTTGTTCTAGCCTTCTGAGTATCTTTTGAATACATCTGTAATATACTGTAGTCATCCAAACTCTTTTATAGACGCCCAGTTGCTTGCTAAGTCTTGGAACATATTTTTATATCTTTTCCCGGAAGAGATATTTAAATCATCTTTAAGAGCAACATATATCCGGAAACTCTTATGTATACTTCCAGTAACTCATATACATTGCGGAAATCTTTTGTATTAATCCTTTGGCTCTCTTGGTGACAATTCTGTTGCAGGTACTAGGATACTTTTGAAGAATCCAGAGACTCATTTGTAACATATCTGGGAACTCTGCTGTAGAAATTCATAGTCTCTCTTTAAAATAGCACTCGGATTTATCCAGGACTAATGTAATAAAAGAAATTTCCTTTCATTATAATTTTCTAAAACTAAATGACGTATAATGTATAAATGGAAGCGAGAAGTTAACAAAATTAGTTGAAATCATTTATTTTTAAACAAATTCTGTTTAAAGTTTAGATAGTTTCTAGTACAGTCGGTAACAGAAGTGTCCGAATACTAGCAAAAATTTCCTATGTAAAATTTAGATAGTTTCTAGTAGGTATGCGTCGCACGCGACGTAGCATACTCAGAGAATACGCCACTGGTATTTTCCCATGAAAATTCTGTATTTTTACCATGAACATTATATTTTCTATTCATGAATGCGCAAATATGTACTTCAAGTGTTATACAGTCGAACCTCGTTAACGTGAATCTCAAGGAGGATAAGAAATTTGTTCATGTTATCAGTAGTTCATGCTATCAGTAACTCTTCATATAACAAAACTAATTTTCTTTTTGACGGGGATTGTGGAAACAGTTCATGTTAAAAGTAATTCACGTTAACGAGGTTCGACTGTACTGAGAAAATTCTCCGAGAAATCATTTCATTAAAAATCTCAGTCCGCTCCGAGTTATAGTTAAACGCATCAGGTCTGCTGAGATTTAAAGTAATTAGGAATAAAAAGTGAGATACATAAAGAAAGTATGATTATTCAACAGTTGTGTTGTTATTGGGCTATGTAGCGGTACCCCTTTTCAGAGTACAAAATAAAGCGGCTTCAGATAGCCCCATTTGCACTGTTTAACGAACAAAACAAATGAATGTTTCTTAACTTTATTAAATGCGTAGATGGTTACAAGTTTGACGTTTTTGAGGATATTCTTAAGATTGTTCCTTTATAAAAATTTCATTTTCATGCATGAGTACATGTATGGCGAATCTCCATTTTTTGAAAGCAAATATACTTTTTACACAAATGCGGCTTTTCTTAGAATATCATTAAAGTCTGCATAAATATGTACCACTTACAAAATGTTTTGGAATATATTTTATAAATATTAACTGGTTCTTTACTTCTTTTAAAAGAATGTGTAGATGTACAACTAAGTGTCTCTTCCAAAAAATTCTTAGAAAAATTTACTGCACATATGATCATGCTTTTCTTTTTCATGAGTGAATTGATGATATTTTAGACTTACATTTAAAGCACAATACACATAGTATATTGTTGTGTTGTTTCACTCGTATAAATACGTAAATTATTATAAGTATCCCCTCTTTTAGAAAATGGTTTTGGCTAAACCCCATAAATTTGCAGTTTTCCCTCAGTAAAAATGCGTAATGGGTAAATTCCTAATTATAATACTTATAACATAAAATGTTTCAGAAACTTTTCACATACATACGCCTTTTTCTGCTCTATTAGTGCGCGAATGTTTATTCAAAATTTTGTTTTGGTAATTTTTTTAGAGTATACTCCATACATATATGGCTTTTACATTCAATGTATGCGTAGTAGATACCTAGTTAGATTTTCTGAAAATCCTTAATGATTTATCTCGAATACGTATGGCTTTTCTCCTATATGAATGTATAAATAATTTTTTAGGTACTACGTTGATAAATTTTTAGAGTAAATAATGTATAGGTGGGTTTTTGGACTACAATTTACAGGAAACACTTAATGACTTATTTCACATATCTATGATTTTTCTTCAGTGTGGAAGCATAGATGAGTATTCAGACTACCCATTTGAGAAAATTCCTTTCGACACATTTCACATACGTATGGCTTTTTCCTGTATGAATGCGTGAATGTTTAGCCAAATGTCCTTTTTGGTAAAATCCTTTATATCACACACGTATGGCTTTTCTCCTGTATGAGTGCGGGAACGCCTATCCAAATTTTTTTCTGAGAAATTTAATTCTTTCTTTTCATAAAATCTTTTCTAACATACATCAAATAATTTGGATTGTTTTCTGTATTGGACGACTATTTACAGAAAATGCTTAATGACTTATTTCATATGTCTATGACTTTTCCTCAGTGTGGATGTGTAGATGAATATTTAAATTAGATTTTGGAGAAAATTCCTTTCGACACATTTCACATACGTATGGCTTTTTTTTCTGTATGAATACGTGAATATGTATTCAAATTTCCTTTATGTGAAAAACCTTTAAACATGTATCACACACGTATGGCTTTTCTTCTGTGTGGATGCGCAGATGATATATTAGGCTACTCCTCCCAGAAAATCTATTAGAGCATATTTCACATGCGTATGGCTTTTCTCCTGTATGAGTGCGTCAATGTGTATTGAAATTTCTTCCCTAACACCACAGTTATCCATAGCTGTGGCGGCTCGTGAATCGAAAATAGGTGAAGAGCTCAAAAATAATATTTAAGTATTTTTAATGCATAATTTTTATTAAGCATAGTTTTAATTAAAAATACTTATTTTAATGTAAATTTATATTCTATAAATGAATACTGTGTAAAATACAGTGCGCCTCTTCACATATTTTCGGTGCACGAACAACCACTGATCCATAATACATCCGGAGGATGTCCCTTGGATCTACTTTCATCAATAGGATATCCTAAAGGATGTCTTGTGGGTGAGATGTGCTGTTAGGGTTCAGTGGGAAAATCCTACAGAACATATTTCACATACGTATGGTTCTTCTCCAGTGTCGATGCTTAGATGTACATGTTTTCTCTTTCGAGAAAATTCTTTTCGACATATTTGGCATATGTATGGTTTTTCTCCTTTATGAATGCGTAAATGAGCCATAAAAATTTCTTTAAAATATTTTAGAACACATTTCACACGCGTACGGCTTTTCTCTTGTATGGTTGCGTGAATGGCTATCCAAATTTCTTTTTACAGAAAATCCTTTAGAACATATATCACACACGTATGGCTTTTCTCCTGTATGAGTGCATGAAAGTCTATTCAACTTTGCTTTTTCAGAAAATGATTTAGAACATATTTTACACACGTCTGGCTTTTCTCCCGAGTGAGTGCGTAAATGAGTGTTCAAACTTACTTTTTGTGAAAACTTTTTACAACACATTTCACACATATATGGTTTCTCTTCTGTATGTATGCGTAGATGTATACTTAGGTGGTTCTATTTAGAAAATCTTTTACAACATACTTCACAAGAATACAGCTTTTCCACTGTGTGAATGTGTACATATCTAATTCCTTCTCTTCATAAATTCCTTTCTACCATACATCAAAGATTTTGGATTCCTTTCTGTATTGGACGACTGTTTACAGAAAATGCTTAATGACTTATTTCATATGTCTATGACTTTTCCTCAGTGTGGATGCATTGGTGTGTAATCAGACTACACTTTTGAGAAAATTCCTTTCGACATATTTCACACACATATGGCTTTTCTCCTGTATGAGTGCGTGAATGGGTATCCAAATTTCCTTTAAGAGAAAATCCTTTAAAGCATATTTCACACACGTATGGCTTTTCTCCTGTATGAATGCGGGAATGTCTATTCAACACTGTTCTTTGGGAAAATCCTTTAGAACATATTTCACACACGTATGGCTTTTCTCTTGTATGCGTGCGTAAATGAATATTCAAGTTTCCTTTTTCAGAAAACCTTTTGGAACATACTTTACACACGTATGGCTTTTCTCCTGTATGCGTGCGTAAATGAATATTCAACTTTGCTTTTTGGGAAAATCCTTTAGAACATATTTCACACAAGTATGGCTTTGTATGAGTGCGGGAATGGCCATCCAAACTTCCTTTTTCAGAAAATCCTTTAAAACATATTTCACACACGTATGGCTTCGGATTTTCTTCTGTGTGGATGCGTAGATGAGTAGTTAGACTAATCTTATGAGAAAAGCCTTTTTGACAAGCATCACATATGTATGGCTTTTCTCCTGTATGAGTACGTGAAAGTGTATTCAACACCCTTCTTTGTGAAAATCGTTTAGAACATATTTCACACAGGTATGGCTTTTCTCCTGTATGAGTTATAGAATGGCTATCCAAATTTCCTTTATGAGAAAATCCTTTAGAACATATTTCACACACGTATGGCTTTTCTCCTGTATGAGTGCGGGAATGCCTATCCAAATTTCCTTTTTGAGAAAATCCTTTAGAACATATTTCACACACGTATGGCTTTTCTCCTGTATGAGTGCGGGAATGGCTATTTAAATTTCCTTTTTCAGAAAATCCTTTAAAACATATTTCACACACGTATGGCTTTTCTCCTGTATGAGTGCGGGAATGGCTATTTAAATTTCCTTTTTCAGAAAATCCTTTAAAACATATTTCACATACGTATGGCTTCGGATTTTCTTCTGTGTGGATGCGTAGATGAGTAGTTAGACTAATCTTATGAGAAAAGCCTTTTTGACAAACATCACATACGTATGGCTTTTCTCCTGTATGAGTGCGTGAATGTGTATTCAACACTCTTCTTTGGGAAAATCGCTTAGAATATATTTCACACACGTATGGCTTTTCTCCTGTATGAGTGCGTGAATGAATATTCAACATTGCTTTTTCGGAAAATGCTTTAAAACATATTTCACACACGTATGGCTTTTCTCCTGTATGAGTGCGTGAATGGCTATCCAAATTTTCTTTACGACAAAATCCTTTAAAACATATTTCACACAGGTATGGCTTTTCTCCTGTGTGTATGCGTAGGTGTGTACTTAGGTGGTTCTGTTTAGAAAATCTTTTAGAACATACTTCACAAGAATACAGCTTTTCCACAGTGTGAATGTGTACATATCTATTTAATTCTTTTTTTTTAATAAAGTCCTTTCGAACATACATCAAACATGTTTGGATTGTTTTCTGTATTGTTGTGCAGATATGCACTAGGGTATTCCTGTTTGGGAAAAATTTTAGAACACATTTCACTCGAATACAGATTTTCGCTTATATGAGTGTTTGTAAATGTATTCACATTTTCTTCAGAAGAAAACTTCTTTGAATATATTTCTCTCATCAATGAACATATTATCTCACAAATAAACGTTTTATTCTTGAAGTGAATTCAAAGATTTATCTAGATTAAAATTTTTAGGAATACTTGGAATTTTATTCTTTTACAGAAAATCCTTCAAAATGTTATTCTCAAATATTACAACTTTTCCAAGTATATCATTGAAGATCAACTTTGATAGACTTTTTCCCCCAAATAAATATATATGTATATTGCAGACATAAATCTTTTTTCTGAAAAATACCAAAAAGCATTTTAGACTATGTAATTTTTCAAATCGCACATCCTAGATAAATTATTTCTCTATTTATTATATTAATAAAAACTGAAATATTGTCTTTTTTAAGTATATATTACAAGTATTTCTTTTGCATGACAACTATATTAGGCTACTCATAAAAATATAAGAAATGTATTTAAAAAATAATGGGTTCACTCGTCTGATTGTACATTGAGAACGAACGTTCTTTTGATGAAAACACAGAGTAATATATGCAGAGGATTCTCTTTCGATTTCGAGATAGAAATCCTTTAGTAAAAGTTTACTGAAGGATTTCTATTTCGAGATGACTACCAGCGCCACATTCCTGCGGATGGCCGACGAATAAACTAATCAAGCCTTTGGCAATGTACTTGGCAGTGGTTGGATGGTCGGAAGCACTGTTGGCGTCGGAAAAGAAATCTATGCAACCCTACAGTGTTTTGCAGAGGGATGGGATGGGATGTTTAGAAGAATATACCGGCTCTCGCTAGTTTGGTTTGGAATTCTAAGAACAATACGATTAAAAGATAAGTATTTCTGTTTATTTTGAACTTGTTTTTATTTCAATTTATGCTGTTTATATATTTTATTTCAGTGCTGATTTACTTTTCTTCTTTTTAGAACAATATTTTGGCTCTCGCTATTTCAGCTTTGAATTCGAAGAACAGTACGATGAAAAGCTAAGTATATTCGATTGTTTTATACTTGTTTTTATTTAACGTTACACTATTCTTATGTAAATTTTTACTGCTAATTTACTTTGCTTTTTTTTTAGGATCAGTTTTTGATTTAAGTGACAATGTTTTTGAGAAAAAACGAATATCTTCTGTCTTCTATGTACTTTGTCGACTCCACCATTGCTGTGTTTTCGTGAAGACCTGAAAAGGTGAGTGCTTTTCATTAGCTTAAAAAAGGTTTTATTGTATTTACGTTGCACATGGAAAATTTTTTTATTGGGATTTTATTAAATATTAGTATTGCTCTTCTCCAATATCTTCCACAAACTGTGTTCTATCAATTTTGCGGTAGTATTTTTTCCTTTCTGTTTTCCTTTAAACGTTTTATTGCTATCTTCTTTCTGTTATTATTTTATCCTGAGGATGTCCCTTGATCTATATGATATCCGGAGGATGTCTTGTGGATGATATGTGCTGTTAGTGTTGTATTAACTGTATGAGTAATTCATGCAAACTAAGCGAAAAAATTTTAAATATTTTTAAAATACTTTAAACTGTTCATTAATTCAAGTCATTGAAGTTTTTTTTTTTTTTTTTTTTTTTTTTTTAAGTTCAAATGTGAATATCTCAGTTTTCCAGTGTCATACAATATAGAAAATAGAGGGAGACAGATACAATGTGATAAAAAGGAATATTTTTGAAAAGGAACAAAATTTTGAATAAACACCATAAAATGCAAAAACTCGCAACAATTGTTTTGGGTCAAAAGAAGACATGACCCTTCGTCAGGCGAATAAAATAGGCAAACAAAGCAGTAACCTTCCTTTTTATGGTGTTTATTCAACATTTTGTACTTATTATTTTGCATGGTGTGTAGTTATCAAATACTGTTAATAAAAAATTAGTGGGTTATAACTGAAGTAAATTAGCTCCAGCTGCTGCAGTATTTTTTACAGATAAAATTCAGTATCTTGTAATTTGTACTAATGTTTCACAAAAATCTTTAAATTTGTCAATCTGTTAAATAAAGTAAAAGCTTAGCTAAAATTTAATTACACACTTACAATACTTGGATAAAACCAGAACTAAGCTTGTATTTTTATTTTTATTTTTCTCTTTTTACGAAGACTAATTTAATGATCTCTTATTTGATGTATGCCAATTTAAACTTATATCAGGCAACGACACAAGCACATCTTATAATATAGTATTTTGTTTGACACTCAAACACTGTCACTATTTCTTGGAAATAGTAAAATTGTAATTTTAGTTGATGAGCAATTTCTGTTATCTTTCCACATATATATTTTTTTCTTTTCTTTCTAGGAAGTTCACAGTGTAAAGTAGCTCATTTGAAGTTAATTTATGTAAACTTTGTAAATAATATTATGAATATTTTTCTTGTAATTAATACTCTAAGTATTTTATTGTGAACATTTTTATTGTAATTAATATTGTAAGTACTTTTATTGTGAATAATAATGTAAATATTCTTATTGTAAATAAAATCTTTTTCATTTGAACAATTTCATTTGATGCTTTCTACATTTAAAGGTGAAAACAGGTTCTCAGATTTCTACATAATCTTCATTTTTAATTAAAGAAAAAGAAGGGGGGGGGGGGTGGTTAATATGAATTTTTTTGCAAAATGAATTACATGATTTTTACACATGTTAATATGTAGGGAGAATTCAACTATGAAAAAATAACTTATTTCGTCAAAAATTTGAAGAGAACAAAAATAGTTGGTGCATTGAAAGTGTTAGCATCATTTTAATAATTATAAATAAAAAAAATTATTTCATTACATAAACTACAAAAGGTTAAAAAGAAGAGTGACTGAGGTGAGTAATAGTTTAGATATTATAAAGAAATAACTTAACAAATAAACATAAATAATAGAAAAGGAAATGTGCATTTTTCCAAAAAATTTTTTGTGATGAAATAACACCATAGCTCCTCATCAGGTGAAGGAAAAGAAATACAACATTAAAAAGATAATTTTCTTTAAAAAACTGCATAAGACTAAAGAGAAAAATAATTAGTATTTGTAATAGTTAAAAGTAATAAATTTGATAATCCAATACCTTAAAAGGGAAAAATTCACAATAATTGTTTTGAGTTGAAGCAATGTTACAATGCATCATATAGTATAAAAAGCAGGTACAAATATAGCAACAAAAGAAAAAAAAGAAGAAGAAATATTTTATACAAATTACACACGACTCAAGACAAGAGTGATTGAGGTGAGTATAGTTAAAAATATGTTAAAGAAACTAATCTAGTAACATAATTGGAAAAAAGACATAAAGCCTGATGTGTGTGTGTGTAATAATACATATATATTAGAAAAAAAAACCCAAATGGATTAGATTTTTTTTTTTTCATATTTCTCCACATAGAACCTGAAAAAAAATTATTTTATTTATTTAGTGTTATTATATTTATTTATTTTTTAAGAAAATGTGGTCTTTTTTTTTTTTTTTTTCCCCTGCATGTTTTTAAAGGAGAAAAGGGAAAGGGTTCTTTCAGATTTTTTTTTTTTTTAAGAATTAAATGAGAGTACCTATAGGATGTTTTAAAATGAAACATTTTTTTTTTCTTCTGGCTATATGTTTACATAGTTTTGGATAACTTTAATTTTTAAGAAATAGCTAAAATTTTTATTTCAGTCCTAAGTGCTATTCAAAACTTTAAAAATTTTAGTACTTTCATATTAACTATATGCCAGTGATTAATGATCATTATGAATTGAAATGAAATGATCAATGAATTAGTTTGGGCAAATTATTTAGAAGTGTCATTCAGTGTTTATAGAAATCTATATTTATTGTATCGAAACCTGCGTCATCGTATAACGATCTTTATTAACATCAATTCATGTCAAACTGTTAAGAATTATTACATGAAAAGTTAAATAAAAAATTGATATCCATAAGATTAAGCAGCAAATCTGTATAAGTTAAATGTACCAAAGCTGATGAAGTGGTAGCCTAGTTGATGGGGCATTTCTGTCTCTGACTGGAAAACAGTCATCAACAGAGTTCATAGCTCTAAACATTGATACAGTATGTTCTATAGTAAGTATATCTTAGAACAAATATATCATGGGGAACTTAGCAGATATCTATTATACTAGCTAGTTTTTGGTTGTAATATTATTGCCCTAAGCATCTGAATGTAATGCTAAATCTTACATTTGTAAGAATACTCAACACTCAAAATAAATCTCATTTTGCATGTAAACTGTTTATTTTATAAGTAATTAGCAAAACAAACTATTTTATTTAATAATCAAAATCAATTAAGTTTCAATACCTTAGTATTTTAGTTTATTTTATCAAACTCTTACAAAAGTGAACTAGTTTGCAAAGGTGGAATCTGCTCAGTTCTCCATTATGTATTTATCATAAATTTTTAATACAAAGCATACAACATTCATGTTAAAAGAATTTTGATTGTTTTAAAACGGTGACAGAGTGAAATGCCCCACCTATTATGCCCCCACAGGCACAATTTTTTTTCCCTAGTTAACTACTACTATTATCAATGATTCATATTAATTTTACAATCACAAGTTAAAAATAACTGTCATTATGTGCATTTATACGAAATTTTGTCCTATACTGCCCTGTTAAAAATTTAGAAAAAATGCGATTACCGCGCCATCTGTTGAGCGAATGATCCACAAATCTAATCAGCACCAGTTTATGTCAGGGTCCAACTAAATACGAAGTTTGGTTAAATTTCGTTCATTGGTTCTTGAGATACAGCGTCCACAAAATTCGTGATACACACATATAGACGGACATTTTCGAAAAAGTATCAAATCGTGTCCAGGACATCCCAAAATGTGTAAATCCATCGAAAACCGGAGTTCGAAAATTTTCCCGAATCCAATACTTTCTCTCTATATACATATAGAAGAAAGTAATAAGTTTAGATATTTATTGTATATCCTTAAAAATTAGTTCTTGTACTCAAAAGGAATAAATTCAAATGAAAAAAAAAATATATATATATAAATTTGTATAAAACAACTCTCACTGATTGGTATAAATGAAAAAAATATGTATTTACATGGAAGTTCATAAAATTTTTTGGTGAAGTTAAAAAATTTTATGAACTAAAAATCATTCATAATTTTATTTTCTTAATACGACAAACGCATTAATAAAAAAATAAAATTCATAGAAAAAATAAAATTAATTGGGCAAAATAAACAATTGCAATGTATAATTAAAATAAGAATAGAATTTAAATTTTTACAATATATTTACCATGTTAAAAAGTAAGCATAGCTCAAAAAGAAAATATATATGAAATATACATAATTAAAATATAAGCTGTCGCTGGAAATTCCAGAATTTCCTGGGGGAAATAGGGGGCAAGTTGTTAAAAATCCGAAAATTTAAAGAATAACAATTGAACAAAAGTCTCCCTGATATGAGTCAATAGAACATGAGCTCGGGCTGAAAGGAGGAGGGGGGGGGGGTAAAAGAAGAAAGAAAAAAAAGAGATAGTACTCTTCTGCTGCCGTCGTTTTTTAGGTCACACTTTTGCGCCAAACAGCGATAACGCGCCAAATGTGACTGTTCGCTAATTTGCATATCGCATTTCAGTCGTTGGCCAGCGGCGCGCATCGTCTATGTGATTTCCATTTAATAAAATTTCCATTACATCCAATGGGAGTCAGCCGTCTGCATGTATTAGCCTGTGGATGAAAATACTTTACAGCATAATTCAAACAATTTTTATTCTACCACGTGCAACAAAGTGAGCAAAATATGCAATTTCTATTTCAAAGGGCGGGTTCAGGCTCTCGACCATGGACGTATACACTATGGACCGCCGACGCTGTGGCGATTTATGAAAGACTTCCAGCAACGAAGATTAAGCAAATAGAGAGCAGCAATTGGTCAGACGTAACTACTGTAGGAGGAGCCAAAGCTCACAATTCAATGAATCGTTCTTTTTATGAATCTATCAAATCAACATAACATGGCCATAGCGTCGTCTTCGTAATCGTATACCACCGCTAACACTTACAAATACAAAATAAAACGATAATTTGCGTACAGTGGTTTCATTGTAATTACTTAAAAAATTTTATTTCTACAGCACAAAGTAGTTAACATTTACTGTATTAAATTTTTATAATATTTAGTTATTATTGCACTATAATTATCAAAACAAAATAAAACGTTAATTTGCGTACAGCGTACATTGTATTTACTTAAAATTTTTTATTTCTACAGCACAAAGTAGTTAACATTTACTGTATTAAATTTTTATAATATTTAGTTATTATTGCACTGTAATTATCAAATATATTAGTGGAAACTGTATTTTTCATTAAAGATAAATATACCTTATTTTAATCTTGTATTTCGGTTGGCTTACTTATTTATTTGCATTTATTTAGTCACTTACATAAATAAAATGATTCATAAATATACCAGATTAAAAATGATTGTCATAAAAATACTTTCATGCTTTTTATGATAATGTTAAAAAAGCCAGCCTTAGCCCCCCTCTTTTTTTTTTTTTCGTTTAATGTGCATTAAAATATTTTATCTTATCTGGTATCTTGTGGAAAAATATGTACACTAAATTTCATATTGAAAGTTCTATATCAATTTCATTAGTAATAGTAAATATTTATTTTTCATAAAATTATGATAATTTTACTTTTGTGAAATATACAGCATATTATTAAAAACAAAAACTATTTTATATATGAGACAAAATTTTAATTAAGATACATTTACAAACAAAATAATTTGCATGCAAATTATGTTGTAGTGATATTGATGAGGAAACCCGCACGGGTTTTGAAACGTGTAAATTTTAATTGTTTTAAAATAAAATACATTTAAAAACAATAGTTAAAATACATTTACAAACAAAATAATTTGCATGCAAATTATGTTGTAGTGATACTGATGAGGAAACCCGGACGGGTTTTGAAACATCTAAATTTTAATTGTTTTAAAATGTATTTTACCTAAAATTTTGTCTTGTAAATATTTTTTTTAAATATTTATAGTTGAGACGATTTGATGTTTGTGCATAATACAGCATATTATTATTACAAAGAGATTTTACTGACAACAATTTTGCAGTTTGGAAGCTTTTAAAAAATGCTTATTCTTCCAAAAATATTTTCTTTTTTCCTGATAAAGTAGTGTATTGCATGAGTTACTTGTTGTGATTTTTTTTAAATTCCTGAAAACTTAAAACTGCCTTGAAAGGTCCTAATTATGATAAATGGTCTTAAATTTTTGTTGTAGCTGTTGTGCTACTTAATGTCATTTAAACAACCCAAATAAAGCAATCAAATCCCAAACTCATTTTGTAATGCTGTGCTGTGTTCGCTAGATAATAAATAAAAAAAATAATCTGGTGTGTCACTCGCACGACTTTCTCTTACCCTGAAATTTCATACTATAAATACAGGTTGCAGATTAAGAGGTAAGATAACGAGTACTGTTGTGTAAACCTGTGTTAAACAATTCAAATTAGGCTTCGGAAGAGTTTTATATGATAATTAGTTCTGTTCAACCCCCCCCCCCCCCGTTTCATTAATGCACCTACATTTATATAGAATTTAATTCTGTTTTTAAAACATAATTTATTAAAATTATTTGAAAAAAATATCTTTTATGATAATGCAGACGATTTCCATATTAGAGAAGTAGTATAACACTAAATATATACATATATATATAAAGTTGAATTTATTCTCAGTATTACATTAAAAAAATTTTTTTTTTTTTGTTAAAAATGAAAAAAATTGATAACTTTATTTTAAATTATCGCAGATCGATGGTTCAACCATTCATTTTAAAGGTATTGGGAAGCTCTTTTGAAAGATACCCATCATGAAAATGTATTCCCCTCAAGGGGCGACTTCCCCCCTGGGGGGAGGCGACATAAAAAAATTTTCACAATTGACTATCTCTATTACAAAAAATATATATTCATTTCATTTGGTTTAGTGCAGTCTATAGATGTTAAACTCTACTTACCTGCAATTTCCCCCATAGACTTGTAATGTATTTGAATACTTTTGAGTGTCCCTGTACACGAACCATTTGCTTCATCTCAACGAAAAGCTTACTGTAGCATCCCTATATGATACACATTTAGAATACCGAGTTTGGAATTTCTGCTACTATTTGTACTTGAGATATAGTACTGAAAACAGACACACAGACCATTTGAAACTGATTTAAGCTTTAAAATGTGTTTTTTGCATTCCTGCAGGGAAGGTAAAAAATAATTTTGCAAAATCTCTGTATTATAGCATTAGTGTGTGTAATCAATCAAGTTTCTTCCAGGACAGTAGAAAAAAGTGGGGAAAAAAAAAAAAAAAAAAAAAAAAAAAAAAAACAGAACACAAAACAGATGTTCCAGATTAAAATATATTAATTATCTATATAAAAGAATTAAACTCGGAACATAATATACTATCAAATCTAAACTATTTAATTAATAATAAAAATATTTTTTTGAAAAATAAGTTATTTAATAACAAACCTTAAATATATACAGGTGATGAGATTTTACTACTGCAGGGGTAGTTTTTTCTTTTTAAAAACTATTTCTACCATTTCTGAGGGAGGGGGGGAGAGAAAAGTCCCCAAAAATATTTTTTAATATAAAAATACATAATTTTACACCCAAAGAGTATTATGCAATACACTAAATTAGGAAAAAATATATATATAATTATACATTTAGCTACTATTTCTTACATCCAAATCTCTGCTGCCAGATAGTACTTTAATATTTTAAATTTTCAATATCTTCGGTGCTAATTATGATAAAATTATTTAATACATCATTCGAAAGATGTTTTCAAATACTTTTACATTCTCAAACATACTAAATTACATTTATTCAATAGAGGGTGCTTATATCAACACTAAAACTACAATATCTTTTTAATTAACACATGTTCATAGATTCTTTCAAATTTCTTTAACTTTTTATTATTTAAAAAAAATTCTCAATGGCGCTACTGCTTAATAAATTTATTTGTAAAAGAATAGTTTTTTGAGATTAACAAGTTAATTTTAATTTTGAAAATATTTTTTTTTCTTTTATTACCCTTTAACAGGATTCGTCAAATCTGGTCGCCTGATAGCCACAGACGACTAATATATTTTAATTGGAGACTATGTTTTCAATTTTATGGAAACTCAATAAATTTTTACTTTCCAAACATACATATGTAAGGAAAGTATTGTAATCATGTCAAAAATTCGACTTTGATATTTTGATATGTTTTGAGGTCCCATGAGTTCATTTTCACTTTTTAGGATTACGTATGTGTGTGAGTGAACACGATAACATCTAAACGCTTTGTTCACATGAGCTGGAAGTTGGTATATATGTTATAAATCACCATAGCATAAACCCTATTGGTTATGGTAAATCTAGTACTTACAGTTTTGTACAAGGACACAAAGAAAAATTCTTTATCATTAGATATGGCCTAAACTATTTAAGTGCTATAGCATCTAAATGCCTCAACCATTTGAGCTGAAAACGTACGTACCTGTTATAGATCACTATCACACAACTATATAGATTTTGGTGAATCTAGCACTTACAGAGTTTTACAGTATCACAAAGAAAAATTCTTTATCATTATGGCCTATAGGCTCAAATTATTTAATGTGTGATAGCGACTAAATGCCTTATTCAAGCAAAACTGAAAATTTAAATATATGTTATAGCTCACTATCAATGAACCCCCAGGAGGGTGATTCCCTGAGCTACCCCCTCCCCGCCACCCCTTAGCTACGCCACTGGTTGGGTTGAGTTGTGGGGGTTAAGGCCAATTGATTGCACTAGGGACCTTGGCCTGAGGGGGAGTGCCCTCCATGGGGGGCCTTTCTAAGGGGTCCTAACCCGTATTGACACAAGTTTCGGAGAAAAACACGGAAACCTCGAACTGCTAGGCCGACGGGCGCGACCCCGTACTTCACGTCTACCAGTTTTGAGCACAGAGCCGCTGGCCGCTGGTGGGCCCATTTTCAATGGGGAACAAGCCATTGTGAGCATGAATGTCATGTAACAATGTCAAAATATTCTAAAAATATTTACGGTAGTTCGAGTGAAGACAGCCAGACAAACTGCAGTCGTAAACACTTTCCAACTTTGTTAGAAAGTGGTAAAAAACGAGATCCTCGTAATCTTTAAGATTATACGAGAGTCTCGAAAGACACAATTGATAGAAAATTATTTGCATGTTTTGAGATTATAAATGTTGTAGTGCTTCCATCTATATTATTTCTGTATAACTAATACAGATTAAATAGATAGAGGTTCCAAAATATACTCTATAACAAAAAAAGTGACGCACCAAGAAGGAGTAATGCAAACTGGACACAAATTGACATACATACAGGTTTGATGGAATCAAGCCCCATTTCACCCTTATCGTCGATCCTACGTGCAACTGGTACTTCAAATACCCTTAATAGGCGGCTCAGTGGGTTTGAGCTCAGTCCCCGGATCTCTCTTCCACTGAGGACGTTTGGATCATCATAGAAAGGGTCCTACAACCAGCTCAGGATTTTACCAATCTAACGCAACAATTGGACAGAATTTGGCACGTTACTTCACAGGAGCACATCTGCCAACTCTATCAATTAATACCAAGTCGAATAACTGCGTACATAAGGGCCAGAAGTGGACCAACGCGTTATTGCCTTGTTTACTTTGTGAGACAATTCTCTTGATTAAATCATTCAAATTTTCTGAAACTATAATCAATTGTTTTTCTCCACATGTACATCACATCTACCAATTTTTGTCCCATTCGGATCACCCATTCCACCCCATCTACCAATTTTTGTCCCCATTTCTTCTTGGTGCGTCGTTTTTTTTTTTTTTTTTTTTTTATATAGAGTGTCGATAGATTCTCGTGAAAAATGTTTAAATAACGACTAACTGTATACAGCCAATTGGATGTAGAAACACTTTAAAATTTTCAAAGGATAAAAATCCTGGAAATTAAATAGAGATAGCACACTAGTTGTGGATGCGTGTTAGGCCGATTAACTACATTAGAGAAATTAAGCCAATAGATGAAATGCCGTCCGCGGGGGGTCTTTCTAAGGGGTCAGTCTGCATTTACATTAGATTTGGAGACCACCGAAAATTTCAAACGGCTAGGCCGACAATCGTGACATGGGATCAAATAGAGATAATGCGAATGGGCCCTTATTAGGATTTTTACAGCCTTTATGATCCTCTTGTATTCAACACATCTAACTCAGTACATGACATCCGATACAAACACATTACATGTTTTTGAGATAATAAAACTTTTTTTAGTGCTGCCATCTGTATTATCATTACGCACTTAATGCGGAATAAATAAAGGTTAACGAATTATATCCTTGTGAAAATGTTTAAATTACCACTCAATTGACTAATCTGAAAATCTGAAGGTAGAAAATGATAAATTTTTTGAGAAACAAAATTCTTGTTAATAAATCAAAAATGCAGACTAATGTATTCCATGCACACCGATTAGTCATTGCCAGATACATTCTTTCTTCCTGCCAATGTAATCTAAGGGGTTTTGTCGCTTCGTACTTCGTATTACATCTCATTCAAAAATAAAGTTTTACGAATTATTCTTTTTGAATCCCACTCTTCAAATTTGTCGCCTTTTATATTAGCGAGCAATTTTTAAAAAAAAATAAGTTTAAATATTTATTTTCGAGATAGAAAATTAGAGCCTTAAGTTTGCTTATTGAAATAAAATATTTAAATTTACTTTTTGAAAAAGAAAAAAAAAATTGCTCTCTAAAATAAAAGGCGACATGATCGAAGGTATTAGTAAAATATAAGTTATAAAATATTTTGAATCGGAGTGAAGTAATAAATTTGAGGTGCTAATAAAAGTAGGAGAAGAAACATATGCGTGTGTAACGCTGAATAATTAAAAAAAAAAGAAGAAGAAGAAGAAGAAAAACATTTAATATATAAGAATTTATAGACTATATACACAAAAATGTTTTTACGTAATAATTATTCATAATAGATGGCAGCACCAAACAATTTTCTCCATTTTTTTATTGAAGAGATGGGGAATCTTGAAGAACAAAGAAAAGGGTTCGGCCCCGCTGCCAAACAAGAGGGCGACTACCAATTAATCTCCCTGTGTCTTGAAAGATTTTAATATTCTTTGCAGGATTAATTATTAAAACAATATTTGGTAAATGTGAATTTCAAATCATTGTTAAGGAGAGCTGTTTTTGAATGGTTTGCATTAGTGAAAGTTAAGATTAATATGTATATATATATATATATATATATATATATTTACATGATTCACATATACTACTTAAGCTAAAGCAAAAACAGCTTTAAATATAAACATTCTATCTATTCATAAATTCTTATTCTAAGGATTTTTTTTTCTTTTCTCTTTAATTCGACCAAAAATACAATCTCAGATTGTTTATTAATTAATAACATATTTTACACCACATGAAACCATTTATTTTTTTACTAAACACTATTATTTTTTTAGTACAGCGTTCTAATTAATAACTGTTTATAGCAAAATTATTATTATTTTGGGTTAAAATGTACCAAATCAAAAGAGTTTTTATTTATTTTTTCCCTGCGCATAAATATGGGCTAGATTACATTAAAAAGACATGCACGGAGCCCGGAGGGCATGCCACCCAGGCCTAGGTCCCGAGTGTAAACTATCAGTCATAATCTAGAAACAGAAACACAACGCATACATATATTTGGGATAATAACCTTTTTTTAGTACTGCCATCTATATTATTTCTACGTACTTAAAGCAGAATAAATAAATGAAGCTTTTCTATCAGAATTTCGTCAAAAAGGTTCAAATAATAACTAAATGTACGTATTTAAGAAACTAAATGTAGAAAATAATTCGTCACTAATTAAAGAGCGGATAATACCTAATCAGCCGACAATACCAAGGTCCATACTGGGAATTATTATTTTTCTTTTTTGACTCATTACATATTGTATTTTTTAAAATGCCGTTTTAACATTTAAAATATTCATAATGGTTAAAATTTGCACTTATTTTTTTAATTTTATTTTTTTAATTTACTATTTAATTTTTAATAAAATAATGATAATAATAACGGAGTACATTTTTCGCGTTTTGTAGCTAGAAATTAAAGTATTAAAAATGAGAAGAATTACTTTTTTTAAAAACGAGTACTAAGTTAACGATTATTAATTTTCTGAATATGAAAACGGAATTAAACAAAAATACATTAGATAATGAGTAATTTTGAAAGAAAATTTTCCCATATAATAACATGGGTCTTGACTGTCGTTTGGTTAGCTATTGTCCGCTCTTAAATCTTTGATAATGTCAGTTTTCTTTTTTAATTTCTTGAAAGACAAATTGTTCCAGTTTTTATAGTGATTCCATTTTTTATAGTTGTAATAATATTTAAAACAAAGCTATTGCTGTACATATAACAATAATTATAGTAGATATTATGTCAAACTAACACAGTTTGAATCTGACCCCCTCAGATTTTTATGAAATTGGACTCATTTATTTGTTCTATTGAGAAATGAATGTATACCTGGCTTTGAACTTTGAAGTCAAAAGAAGAATATTCGACTAAATTTCAATTTTATGAATTTCGATTTAGTTTATATTAAATCTAGAATCTCGGATATTCAGAATTTCTTACGAATTTAATTTTGATTCAAATTCTGCAACTTTTACCCAATTATAAATCAGAATAACATGTATTAGAATAAATGAGAATAAGTTTAAATCTACTTACCCTCTCTGCCAGCATCCCGAAGTTAAAACTACCAAGCCACTCAAATCCTTAGAATATAATTCCATATTTGAAGAATAGCTTTATTTTTACTTGAATACTTAATTACGATTTATTATTAATATTTAAGAATGATGAATGGAAATATAATGAATACGATTATAAGATTTTAATTGTTCTTGTTTATAGTTCAAAGGTACCTTGTACATCTTCCGAATTCGAATGAATGACTGACTAATCTGCTCAGCGCCGTCACTAATGAGTTCAGTTGTGCGCATCATTTCCTCTACTCCCCTCCTCCCTGACATACTCCGGGGGGGGGGCTGAGCATGGCAGACTAGCAATTCTA
Source organism: Salticus scenicus (assembly GCA_963930645.1). Classification (NCBI taxonomy): domain Eukaryota; kingdom Metazoa; phylum Arthropoda; class Arachnida; order Araneae; family Salticidae; genus Salticus; species Salticus scenicus. Next base: position 14,222,326 of record OZ005658.1, read on the forward strand.
TTCACTGGTCTCTTGATGATTCCAACTGGCGTTTTCAGTGTTATAACTCGAATAATTCCATCCTCACCCGGATGGACGTCCAGAATGCGGGCAAGGCTCCACTGAGCTGGCTGAATCGAGGGCTCTAAGACGAGGACTAGTTCTCCGGGCTGCAGATGGGTAACACCGCTCTTCCATTTTTCTCTTGACTGTAGAGAAGTAAGATAGGACCTTTGCCAGGTGCTCCAAAAGGGCCTTTTGATCTGCTGGAGGAGTTTCCATCTGGAAGAAAAACTGGTACAAAATTGATTAGTTGGGTTAGGAGATTGTTCAGGAAGCTGAAGAAGCGGAGCCCCAATTAGGAAGTGTCCGGGTGTAAGTACCAGGAAATTATTGGGCTCGGTGGAAAGTGGAACTAAGGGGCGGGAATTTAAGCATGCCTCAATATTGGTGAGAATAGTGTCACATTCCTCAAATGTCAGGCAACTGCCTTTACAAGCCTTAATTAAGTGACGTTTAGCCAATTTAACTGATGATTCCCATAGGCCGCCAAAATTACGCCCGTAAGGTGGCATAAAATGCCAATGAATTTGTCTAGTGGCTACGTAATCTTGAATAATGTTGGTTGTTGAAAGTGTCACGAGTTTTTTCAAATGGGCATGGGCATATCGGAGTATATGTCCATGGGATAGCCGCGAATCTTTGGGCCCTATGAATCTTTGTAGGGCATATAAAAAATGTTCAGTGGATAAACTAGTGACTAATTCGAGATGAATTGCCTTGGTGCTCATGCAAATAAATAGGCAAATATAGGACTTAAATTTTGTTTTTTTTCGTTTATGTTCACATTTCGTTTGAATAGGGGCTGCATAATCAAGGCCAACATGTTGGAATGGTCGACAAGGGTTGACTCTGGCACTGGGTAAGTCACCCATGATTTGCTGAATGGGGGTCGGTTGGACTTTGGCGCAAGTGACACATTGTCGAAGCTGCTTTTTCACAGTGGATCTCTCATCAGGAATCCAGTAAGACTGGCGAATTAGGCTTAACACTAGTTCGACATCTCCATGCAGACTATACACATGAAAATGTCTGATTATAAGGGAGGTAAAAGGGTGATTTTTAGGCAACAATAACTGATGCCTCGTGTCATAGGGAAGGGTCTTGGCTTTGTCAATTCTACCTCCCACTCTTAATAGATTTTCGGAATCAATAAACACATGGAGAGGTTTTAATTTACTGTTGTTTGCAACGGGTTTGCCGCGCTGCAAAAGGGCGATTTCTGAAGCAAAGGACCTTTGTTGGACAAATTTAATCACAATTTTTTTAGCCTCTGAAATTTCTTGTACTGAGACTGGTCCCTTCAACTTTGTAGGATTTCGACTATTATTGATAAACCGCTTCATAAATGCAATTACACGAAAAAGTTTTGTACTTGAAGAAAATTTTGAAACCAAGTCGTCTATCATGGAGTCATTCATTGGGTTTGACTCTATTAGACTTGGAGTTTTCACAACTGTACATTTGACTGAGGTCGACATTTCTGAATCGTGCTCTGAGACCTGGATCTTTGGCCAATCAGGTCCAGATCACCACAAGTCAAAGGTTTGTAATTTGTTTGGTAACAGCCCACGAGTTGCACAGTCAGCTGGGTTGTGTTTGCTTGGTAAGTGATGCCATGTGGTTGGGTCTGACAGAGCCGCTATTTTGTTGATTCGGTGTAGGACGTATGTGTTGCCCTTTGAGGGTGGATTTAAGATCCAACTACGGGCGATTGTGGAGTCTGTCCATAGAAGAATTTCCTCCACCTGAGAATCTAGTGAGTTCTGGACGACTGACAAAAGTTCTGATAACAAAACAGCCGCGCATAGCTCCAACCTAGGCAAGGTAATGGGTTTCTAAGGAGCTACACGGGTTTTAGCTGCAATCAATTTTAACGATGAGTTTTGAGCTGGACGAATATAAATTACGGCAGCATATGCCTTTGTTGACGCATCACAAAATACCTGTATCTGGTAAATCGATTCAGATTTCAAATCTAAAAATCTGGGTACTGACATGGCCTTAAAGGAGGCAATTTTTTCATAAAATTCGTTCCACCCATTTTGAATGTCTGGTGGTAAAAGATCATCCCAACCAAGTTTTTGCTTCCAAACATCTTGTAAGAGCAATTTTAAAAGGATAGTGGCAGAGGATAACAGACCCAAAGGGTCGAAGATGCGGGCAATGACGGACAATAATTGTCTTTTTGTTTTTACGCTTTCTTCGGTGTTAATTCCAACCTGTAGGGTATCCGATGTTAAATTCCAGTTTAGTCCTAAAATACGTTGGGATTGGTCGGGGTTTAAGGATAATTCCTGATTTGTTGATTTTAAAGTTTCCGGAACTTGAACTGGAGCTTCCACATAATTTGAAGCCCACTTTCGCAGCTTGAAGCCCCCAGCATTGAATAAAGCCTGAAGGTCTGTGACCAAAGCTTGAGCGGCTTCGATTGTTTCAGCCCCTCCATATACAGGTTGTTACGGGCAGCCTGCACAGCTGCGGGGAAATTGGTTTCCTCATCTGTCAGTAATTGGTTTATAGTACGCAGGGCTAAAAATGGTGCCCAGGCTGTGCCATGAGTAACAGTGTTCAATTGATAAACACGAAGTAGGTCTGACACATTGGCCCTCCAAAATATTCGTTGGAAATTCCTATCATGATCGGCGACTAGAATTTGCCGGAACATCTTTTCTATGTCACTCGAGAGGGCGACTTTATTTAACCGAAAACAAATCAAATTGCTAAATATACTGCACTGAAGTTTTGGCCCTTTATGCAAATTGGAGTTCAGGGATTTGCCATTTGTAGTTAAGGCTGACGCGTTAAACACTACCCGTAGTTTTGTAGTGCTACTATTTTCATTTATAACTCCATGATAAGGCATGTAATAATTGGGTTTACTGTTAAGTTCCTCAGCTCTTAGTAGAGTCATATGACCTAGCTCAGAATATTCGCTCATAAACTTACAATACTCCTTTTTTAGATTAGGGTTCTGAGCAAAGCGAGATTCAAGCCTTTTAAACATTTTTAGTGCACAGTTGGCACTTTCACCTCACTCTATCTCATCATGGAGGGGTAATTTCACAACATAGCGACCTTCGGGGTTGCGCTTGGCGGAATATTTATATAGTTCCTCTGCCGGATCGGCTTCGGTTTCACTCTTAGAAGATATTATTGGCTGATTGTCAAAAAAATCGTTTAAGTTCACACAGTGCAACGAGGAGCTATATGTTGATTCTGGTTCCATTCCATCCCTTGAGAGGGGGGCCACTTAGTAAGTAACCAAGTGAACTGGGAATGGCAGATGGTTCTCCTGGCTTTCCAAGTACTAGTTTGCCACAAATTAGTGACGCAAAAATATCTGCGCCTAATAGCACATCGATTGGTTGTGGCTTGAAGAAATTCATATCGGCTAACTGAAGATTTCTTGTATGTGGCCAAGACGTCGTTCCCACCCGGAAATTTGGCAGAGGGGTAGTAACCCTATTTACTACTAGCGCTTTCAAGTTCCTATACTCGTTAGCGAAATATGGTGAGAATGAGAATTCCGTAAAATTTAAAACAGTTTCTGCGGAAAGACCGTTTATGCCTACAAGTCGATGAGAAGTGCCAAAGAAAGGCAAATTTAGCTTCTCAACACACTCCTTTGTTATGAGACTATTTTGTGAGGCACTATCAACTAACGCCCGACACTGAATAATTTTACCGTTAGGTGACCTAACCTTTATAAGGGCAGTAGACAATAACACCTTTTGGTTATTAAAAATTGCATTAGATTGTGAACTATTGGCCACCAATGTAGTAACCAGGCCACCTCCCTGATCTGCAGAATTCTGTGTATAAATGTGCAGAAGAGTGTGATGTGAACCTGCACATACCTTACATTTAATATTAATTCTACATTGTCGCACTTGATGATTAGTTCGCACACAATTTTCACACAATCCTTTTGATTTAACTAAGTCCCATCGCTCCTGAACACTAATTCGATTGAATTTGGGACATTTAAACAATTGATGTACTTGAGAACAGGCGACGCATTTATTTTCTTTGACTATTATTGAATTATTGACACAAGATTTTTTTACACTACTACCTTCTACTGGCTTCTTAAACATTCCTGGTTTATTTTCAAGCTTTGTTTGACTCGACGCCTCCCTCTCAATGAATGTACGAAACGAATTTAAATCGGGAATAGTTTGCTGATACTAGACTGAGCTCCCACCTATGCCTAACGGATGAATCCAATTTTGAAATCATGAAATTTATAAGAATAAGATCGCTAAGAGGATTAGATTCCAATCCGAGGGTCGATAAATTTCGCAGCGCTTCGTTACAAGTATCTATTAAATTGAAAAACGATTTAGGATCATCCGCTTTGTTTACCTTTACTGAAAAGATTTTATTTATTTGAGTTATAGCTAATTGGCGTTTATTTTCATAGCGCTGAGTAAGGATTTCCCAACAGTGTTTAAGATTTTCCGATTGCAAAGCAAATCCACGAATAAGTTTTGATGCACTACCTCTTACACACGATTGGAGGTATTGTAGCTTTTCAACCTCATTAAGGCTGTCATTATCCAGAATAGATGATTTAAATAAATTTTTAAATGACAACCAAGATTCATTATCCCCGTAAAAATAAGGAATTTCAAGTTTGGGAAGACTAATATGCGAATTAACAGAAGTCCCTGGTTTGGTACGTGCATCATTGTTTACATTTGGAGTATTTGATTGCGATTTACTCTCTAACACAACAGATAATTCTAACAGAATGTCCCGATTTTTAATCACTTCTTCAAAGTTTTCATCGTTTTCCTCTTCGGAAAAATTTGTAACTATTTCCTCGAATTTAACCTCCAGTACATTTACCTTATCCTTTAGGATCTTTAATCTGGCTTGATCGCTTTTATCGCAATCATTGACCTTCGATTTTATAAATTCTATTTCCCTAATCACATTTTCAAATTTTATCACTTCATTAGATTTTGGGAACAACGCACTCTGTTCGGTGTCATTCGCCCTTGTTCTCCCTTTTCTACCCATCTTTCGAGCAAACCGATTACAAATAATTGAATTTCAATATGAATTGATCGATCGAATTAAATTATTATTCTGCAGATCAGGAAGTAAAACAAAACAAAAAAAATAAGAACAAATGAAAAGAAACAACACATATAGAATAGATTTTTTTTTTTTTTTTTTTTTTACTGAAATAAATAAACTAATGAATTATTGAATGCATTTTTTTCCTTCTCATACACTTATTCGTTTAACAATTATTTAATATGAAAGTTTATTTCTTACATTCCCAAACAGCAATTGTTCCGGTTTGAAACACAAAGTACTCTGAATTACGTTTTCTCTCAAACCGAAACTTTTGAAACCCAAACTACTTGAATTACGTTTTCTATCAAAACAATTTAACTTCGTACTAATGATTTATTTTAACAAATTAACTTTAATTTCCTTTAAAGTTCTTATACAGAGAATTAATATTACGTAAACAAAAGAATTTTTTCAATTTTCAAAAAAATATTTTTTTTTTATTTAACGAATTACGATTAATTATCTAATTAATAGATAATTGGGCTCCGTGTAACGACGGACCACTAATGGCTTTGAAGCCAAAAGAAGAATATTCGACTAAATTTCAATTTTATGAATTTCGATTTAGTTTATATTAAATCTAGAATCTCGGATATTCAGAATTTCTTACGAATTTAATTTTGATTCAAATTCTGCAACTTTTACCCAATTATAAATCAGAATAACATGTATTAGGATAAATGAGAATAAGTTTAAATCTACTTACCCTCTCTGCCACCATCCCGAAGTTAAAACGACCAAGCCACTCAAATCATTAGAATATAATTCCATATTTGAAGAATAGCTTTATTTTTACTTGAATACTTAATTACGATTTATTATTAATATTTAAGAATGATGAATGGAAATATAATGAATACGATTATAAGATTTTAATTGTTCTAGTTTAGAGTTCAAAGGTACCTTGTACCTCTTCCGAATTCGAATGAATGACTGACTAATCTGCTCAGCGCCGTCACTAATGAGTTCAGTTGTGCGCATCATTTCCTCTACTCCCCTCCTCCCCGACAGTACCAATTAATAAGTCCCTATCACTTTTATTTTTTGATATACAGGGCTGCAAAAATGGGTAAAAAATGCAAATTTCCGATACTCTTCTTCTACAAATGTATGAAAATACTGATTTAGGGATGCATATTAATTCATAACTCAGCATCCCATGGTCGTCCCATGTTGAAATTTACAGTAGTTATAGATAATAAATGTAAAAATAACATATAATTTTTAAAAGAAAATTAATTAGGTACATTCTGAGATATATTAGAGGAGGTCAAAGGTCAAAATGTTTGACCTAAAATGAAAATAAAAATAAAAATATACACTTGTGACATATCATTTGAAAGCCTGTATTATAAGCTTTCTAATGATACCAATCTTTTATCTCTAAGTTAATTAGGAAAGAAAATATGGGTACATTTGTAGTAGGAGAATTTTGGAAATTTGCATTTTTTACCCATTTTTGCAGCCCTGTATGTCAAAAACTAAAAGAGATAGGGACTAATGAATTGGTATACATTTATTTGTTAATAGGTAAAATAAATGAGCCCAATTTAATAAAAATATGAGAGGGTCAGGTTAAAAATACTGTTTTATGTGTTGATTTGATATGGAATGACTCAGCAGTAAAATACAAAGGATTGTACTTCAGAAAAACGTATATATACGCCCGGGGCAGTTAAGGGGTTAATGAAATATGTTTTAAAATATCTTGAATACAGGGGATAACAAAAGCAGGAAGGGAACTGCTCTGTATGTATCACTGAATAATAATAAAACAAGAAGGAAAATCTTGTGGTTCACATTAATTATTAACACTTTCTAACTATGCGTACTCGTGGAACAGAAGGACAGAAAAACATACAGACAGACTAATTGAATTCATATATCACTCTTAAGTATTGCTGGTAAAAGTTAAAAATTCTTAACATTTTCGCAACTGCATGTTTTTTTTTTTTTTTTTTTTTTTTTTTTTTAGAGTAAGCTCCGCCTGTGGGCATTATCCTTTTACATTACATTAGTTTAAATGAATGATTTCTGCATTCAAATTTATAATATAAATGAATATTTGTTACAATCATACTCTTTCTAATCAAAGTATTTGTATTCATAGTGCATTGATTGCACAAATGTGAATATTGGGTACATTGTTAAGAAATAATGTAACCTATGTAACTTAAAGAAACACCAACTGGCGGAGTTACAGATTTTCAAATGACGTGAATTCACGCCTGCGGTCGCGAAAGTGTTAACACAAAAGAAGATGTAATTCCAGCAATTTTCAATTGTAGCTTTTAATATATCTGAATGTTGTAGTGTAGCCTTCTAAATTTTTACGCTAAACATATCATATTCTATACACAACATTATTTTAGAATATTAACAATGAATGTTAATTTCATTATAATTTTTGCAGTAGAAAGACGATGATATATAAAAATGTAAAATGATAATACATAAAAAAGTCTCTTATAAAACACAATGCATTCGCAGTGTTTTTAATTTTTATTTATTTATTTATTTTGTTAAGGGGGAGTGGTGGGGCAACCCTGTGCACAAACCACTCGTACATGGCCTATTAATGCCATTTTAAATAGGAAACATTCCATAGAGAACTTAAAAAACAAATATCATTTTGAAGAAATTCTGAATTACAGGACCGAGTAATGCAATTTTAAATAGAGAACATTCCATGATTTATTTTATATTTACAGGCGCTGAAGACGGGCAGACGGACAGTCAGGCAGATAGGTAGAGTAATTCAAATAATATTCACTCTTAACAATTGTTAGAAAGCATTTAGTAAAAATGAAAATTCAATTCCAGTTAAATATGGTTCAGTGAAAAGCGTCTCTTCGAGCGCAATGCTTTGGAATTCTTTTGGATGTCCCTGTACATAAAATAATAATATAATATTTACTTCATTTTTAATAAGAAATATGCGGTAGTGAACTTGAATTACATATTTCAATTTCATTAAGATTTGTGCTAAGAAAGAGTATTAAAATATGGTTTATCGAAACACCTCTTATAGAACGCAATGGTTTAGAATATTTTCGAGTGTTCCTGTACACACACTAGCAGTGGTATTTGTTCTATTTTCAATAAAGAACATCCGATAGTGAGCCTAAGCAATATATAACAGTTTCAAGAAATTCCATTAAAATGTAAGGGAGTTAGAGAACGGACAGACAGACAAATCGAAGTCATGAACACTTTTCAATTTTGTTGGAAAACGTTAAAAAGGAACATATTTAATATAAAAAAAATATACTATTAACTATTTTAAAAAACTTAGTATTATTAATGATTATATTTAAATGTTTTTAAATGTTAATTTTTATTAATAGATGGCAGCACTTTACTTTTTTTTGAAGAGTGTTAATTTACATTCTTATAATCAAATCCCAAAGATTCTTCGTCAAATCCTTTACTTTTTCTCTTGGAGGGGCAAACATTTGTCCAGGGAAGTGATGGGGGATTCTTCTTCTTCTTTTACTTAAGTATTTATTTATTTTCACATCGTTTTACATTCATTGAAAAATTAAATGCTATAAAGTTTAGAGAATTTTTTTTCTTTCCTTTTTTCTTCTTCTTTTTTTTTTTTTTTTTTTTTCGTTCAAATAAACAACCTATCACAAATTAATAATATGTTTTACACTTCATAAAAATGTCTATTGTTGAACAATATTTATTTGTTAGGATACAAGCAGTAGCGTAGCAGAGGGGCGAGGGTGTTTATCATACTCGGGACAACTCTCTCAGAAGGGCACCAAATAGGATATCGTGGCCCGGGTGGCAGTTATGCTGGCTACGCAACTGGATAGAGGCCTATTTCTTTAAGATTCAGATAAATGAAAATAAATTTTCTTTCTCTCTTTTTCTTTTTCTTCGTGTAAATACCCTCTAGGTTCCCTTAGAAAGTGTTTAATGTTTATGGATTAGGACTGATTGACTAGGTTTAGGTCCTACGTCTTTGTATTAAGGGGCCATTTAAGAGGTCTTTTTAAGTGTTCATAGAATTCCTTCTATAAACCTATACTGATAAGGTCGTATTGGCCTACATCTGCTATCCTGCAGTTGCCGTCTAATGCAGGTTTCCACATGTAGATTAAGCAGTGGGCCGTTCATAGCTTCCAGCAATGAGTGAGGGTAGTCCAGAGGTGATATAAATACAGTTGGTTTTAAGCAGACTACCAGCACACGGTCAATAGCAATGCTCGCTCCGTTGTGCAATTTATAGAGACAAGTGATAGAATATCACTAACAATTTGTATGCATAAACATAAAATAGGGCAATGCGATCTGCGATTCATCTTCTTTTTCTGTTGATTTAACATTTCCTCGCATTTCGTCATTCTGTGCGAGGTTTGTTGTTGTCTACGTTCATCATCATCATCATCACGTTCTTCAGAAGTGCCTACGGCTGTCGAGACAGCCGCTTACCTTCACCAAAGGCAGAATGAATACATATGGAGGGCTTGCATAATCAAGAGTGTCGGTACCAGTTCTGAGTGGGTTCCCAGAGAACCCCTGCGTGATGACTTGATGCATAGCAGCATGACGGAAGAGAGAGGCAGAGCAGAGCCGATCTGGAAGCTGTGTGACATGAGGCAATAGAGCAAGGAGCACTAAACCTACAATTTTTTTTTTTTTTTTTTTTTTTTTTTTTTTTTTTATTAATATAAATAAAAATGATAGGCCTAACCAGACTGTTAAGCAGTCATAAAATTATACAATTTAGAATAATACAAAAATAAAGTGAAATTTAGCCTAGCAAGACCGTTAGGCAGTCAGAGTAAAAAAAAGAAGAATATTTACACTATATACAATTAAGAGATTAAATAACAATTTACAAAGGAGATATTTACAATATTTACAGTTAAGTTTAATAATTAAAATTAATAAAAACCCTACGTAAGGTAACTGGCTGGAAGATTGATCATCCGCGACTGTTAAACGACACAGTAGGTTGCTGTTGTCAGGGGGATAGCCAAAGTAGAAGAATTGGAATTATTCAATCTACGGGAAAAATAATTTAGAGTGAGAATTCTGTGTTAAGTAACACCTGAAGGATCTCGCCTTCTACGCTTGGAGACCGGGACGAACCCGTCCTCCCTGTAGAGGATGGCAAGTGGGCGTTTTTTGGCCCTCCCGATCCGAGGATCGTACCTTCTAATGGCATTTAACACAGAACGTTCATATATGAGGATGTTAAGTTTGGATAACATGAATTATATAATATATATGAGTACATAATCTGAGATTTAATTCCATTTTCTGTTTATTTATTTTTGTATCTGAGAGTAGGGTAAGCGCTCCAGTGATTGACACTTTTAGAGCAATCCCTCATGCTTTTAATGTTCTAGTAATCAGAAAATATTCTTAGAAATCTTGAGTTAGTACATAGGGTATGAAAGACATTCAGCAATATATGTTAAAATATATACATTTGATAACAATTTTTTTTTTATGAATTTTTATTAGACACCCACTCAATGTTCCAGTAATTGACACTGCCAGTTTTTCCTTTTATCAGTCATTGGCCCCTTATGTTCCAGTGTTTGACACTGCTAGTGATTCATTTTACCAGTTATTAGCACCCTATGCTCCAGTGTTTTACATAAAATGTTAAAATTCTTATATGTAAAATATATGATTTTATTATTTTTCTGATTTATTAATTATTTCGGGATAGATGTCAATTACTGGAGCGTGCCAATCACTGGAGCACCTACCCTATGTAATAAAGATTTTTAATACTACACATGAAATACTTATTTGATCCGTTTTTCCCTAGCAATAATTCTCAAATGTTAAGAATTTTTTCTTATGCAAATATTTCTTTATAATACAAAGTTTTGAAATAAAGGCATTGTATATATATATATACATATATTACAAGTGCATAAATTTCAATATGATCGTTTAACTTTGTTAAATTATTTTACCGAATTTAATATAACTTTACGTGTGAGCCTATCCTGATTTTAATAGTAGTATTGTTAATATTCTTATTTAAGCATGAGGTACAGAGGAAATACATTAAAATATTTAAGTAGGCCGTAGAAAGGATTTATTTCAACAAAACAATTTTATTTATAAAATACAGACTTTTGATTAAAGTCATGCTTCAGCTTGACTTCACTCCTTTTTTTAATTATATTTATATTTATTCATGTTTCCTGCGTATCGGCTTTAAGTCAGGTTGACTGCATTCATGTTATTCTGGGTCGAGTTTTATTCAAATTAGTTTTCTTTTTCTTTCTTCCTTTCTTCTTTTCTTGGGTTTAGCATTAATCTGTCTGACCAAGTTGAGAGCACGTTTAACCCTTTAACGCTCATTGGTTTCGCAGCGAAACCGAACATTTGACATAATTTAACAATTTTTATACAATAGCTTTTTAACATTTCCCTCTTGTTTTAATCAGGTTTTAAACTTTTGTTTCTTTTCTGTTCGGTAGATAGTAGCACTATTCCAAAATTAAACAAATAATGCATCAAAGGAAGCTAAATACATAAGTCACTTGAAGTTTTCTTAGTGTGCGCGAGTATGAATTGCTGGTTTCATAATGCACTCATGTCTAGTTTTTTTTTTTCTTTTTTAATGAAGAGCTGGACTATTATTTTCACCTGTAACAACATTTACGAGTTTTTGTAGCCGATAATGTTTACTTACAAAGTGTTTTATTCATTAAATTAAATATTATTCGAATTTAATAAGGTTAACTTTAGATGTTTCAAACCAAAAATTTCTCAAAAAGGAACAGTGCATTTTTTTTTTTTTTTTTAAATATTTATGATCAGCTATGTGTCTAAAAGCCATTTTTTAAAATTAGTTTAGTAATTTTTTTTAAATAAATTAAGTAGTGAACGTTAAAGGGTTAAATAAAAGATATGCAATAAAAAGCAGAAATTCATTGGATATCAATATAGATAGATAAACATGTTGTAAGAAAAATAATTACTTTGAATAAATATATATACAGGTGTTGAAAAAAAAAAAAAAAAAAAAACTTTTTTTTTTTTTTTTTTTTTTAAATTTTAGGAATAAAGAAAATTTGTTTTCCCACTTATTTTTAGCAGAGATTTTGTCACGAAGGCACTTAGCGGGCGAACAACAAATTCAATAATAGCAGAAATATTTGTGATTACCCTGGGTATCTGGAAGTGCGTTGATTTATCTCCAAATTTTAGGTATGTTAATAACTGTTATATTTTATATGCATGCGCAAAGTTTTGTAAGGATAGCATGTATATTTCAAGAATTATAAATACTTTATTAAAAAACGCAAAAAAATGTTCACAAATTTTTATTTTATGACTCTAAAGGTTTTTATCCAAATTTCACGAAACTTTCAGATATGCCTAAATTATTACACAAGAGTAAGCAAATACTTTTAATACTCAAAGAGATAAGGACAGTTGTAGTAAATAATTTATTACTGCGCATGTGCGGAATGTAGCAAAAAAAAATTTTTTTTTTCACATAGTTTAATGCTTACCTGAATAGAACAAATTATAAAAAAAAAAAAAAAAAAGTCCAGTTGAATATCATGAACATTCATAGAGATATCGGTGTTTTTCAGCTGTTTTCTAAAACGAACTCGAGAAAAGGGGTTCATTCGCAAATTTTCATTTTCATCCTATAGGAAAAGATTAAAGAAATAGAAATGCTTTTAATTTTAGACGCTTTGGAATATATCTTAAATATTACTTGTTTTTTACTTTCTTCTATATGTAATATAGAGAAAGTATTGGATTCATGAGAATTTTCGAACTCCGGTTTTCGATGGATTTACATGTTTTGGGATATCCTGAACACGATTTGATAGTTTTTAGAAAATGTGTGTCTGTCTGTGTGTATCACGAATTTTGTGGACGCTGTATCTCACGAACCAAAGAACGAAATTGAACCAAATTTGGTATTTAGTTGGACCCTGACATAAATTGGAGCTGATTAGATTTGGGGATCAATCAGGTGGTGCTGTGATCGCATTTTTTCTAAATTTTTAACATGTCAGTATAGGACAAAATTTCGTATAAATGTACATAATGAGAGTTATGTACTTGCGATTGTAAAATTAATATGAATTATTGATAATAGTAGTAGTAAACTAAGAAAAACATTTTGTGCATGTGGGGGCATCGTACCCCCCCCCCCCGGGTAAATTTTCAACTTGGGTATCTTTCGAAAGGTCTCATCAATACCTTTAAAACGAATGGTTGAACTTATAGATCTGTGATAATTTAAAACAAAGTTATCGATTTTATTTTTTATTTTTAACGAAAAAAAAAAAAAACTTAGAAAAAAAAATCGTAATTTTTTTTTATTTTTAATATTGAGAATAAAATGGATCTTTTTAAATATTTAGTGTTATACTACTTCTCTAATATGGAAATCGTCTGTGAAGTTGACAAAATTTGATCTGATGATTTTAGCTGATCTTTAATGTTTTTTAATGTGCTGAAACCGAAAATGCAGCCCAATTCTCTTTATCAAGTACCGATTTTTGTTAATACAGGGTGCTTACCGACACAATTTCTTACATATACCATCATAACAGTAGGTTGGTTGGTATGGTTTTATGTCCCACTAGTGCTGCGCAATTACAACAATAGGTATCTATGATTAATTAATCACGGAAACATACTATAAATCTTACCATATAACTCGATTGGTGGAAAAGTAATGGAAGAAATTGTGTAGGTAGGTACCCTGTATTGGCAAAAATTTATACGTGATAGAGAAAAACTGGCTTCATTTTCGGTTTCGGCACACCAAAAAACATAAAGATCAGCCAAAATCATAAAATCAAAATTTTACATGTCAACCTGTGTTTTGTCTCATAAACGTCCGATGACGTTCATTTCAGGTGATCTATGCGGCCAAACCGTTCTCTGGAATTGTCCAGAATGTTCTTCAAACCAATAGCGAACATTTGTGAAATGGTGATATTGTGGAGTGTCTTCCATTAAAAATTTCATCGTTGTTAGGGTATATGGAGTGAACGAATGGTTTCAAAAGGTCTCCGAGTAGTTGAACAGAACCATTTCCAGTCAATGATCGGTTCAGTTGGACCAGAGGATCTAGTTCATTACATGTAAAAGCAGCCCGCACCATTATGGAGCCACCATTAGCTAGCACCGTGCCATGTTGACAACTTGGAGTCTGCGCCCTCTCAAACCCTACCATCAGCTCTTACAACCGAAATCGTGACGCATCTGACCAAGCCATGGTTTTCCAGTCGTCTAGGGTCCATCAAGAGAGGTACTGCAGGCGATGTCATGTTGTTTGTAAAAGAACTCGAATCGATCTTCTGCCGTAGACCATTAAAGCCAAATTTTTCTGCCACGTCCTAACGGATACGTCCGTCTTGCGTCCACATTGATTGTTGCTGTAATTTCATACAGTGTTGCTTGTCTGTTAAAACTGACAAGTCTATACGCATACCATCATGGCCATTAAATGCGTTCGGTTGGCCACTACGTTATCTAAAGGGGTAGGTTATGCCTGAAATTAGACATTCTCGGCACAGTCTTGACACCGTGAATCTCTAAATGTGAATTACCTAACGATTTCTGAAGTGGATGTTCCATGCGTCTAGCTCCAACTACCATTCCGCATTCAAAGTCTGTTAATTCCCGTCGTGCGGCCATAACCACGATAGAAACCTTTTCGCACGAATCACTTGAGTACTAATGAAAGCCCTGTCAATGAATTGCCCATTTATACATTTTGTACGCAATAATACTGCCAATTGTACATTTGCATAGTGCTATCCCCAGAGCCTTATTTCTAGCAAACAAGTATGGGAACGTTAATCTTCAGAACTTACACTCGTATGCGTCTCTTATTTTCAAGTCTATCGACGAATTTTGAAAAAAATTACTCCAGTTTTCCAAGCGTAAATCAAATCTTACAAGCAAGGAATTTACGCATTTTTCCTTTGATATTTCCAGTTAAATCGACAGTTTTCTTCCTTGAAAACAAATCCGCGTTTGTAATGATCGATAGATGTCGCTTTTCCACCTTTTGTTGTTAGTAAATATAATAGCCACGTGTATTTGTTATTGTTCTATTTGTGTTACAGCTTAATATTCGTGCTATAATTTCTCCGCCATTACATAATGGGAAATCGATTGCCTTTGGAAAAAATATTTCAGTTTATTCAAAGGTCGATCGGAAGTAGATGTTTAATTGAAGCTGAACAAATATTAGTTTCAAATCATCTGATTAATTCTTTGCTTCTATTAGCCGAAGCAACTGAAATTTTAAATTTGTCATTTAGAAATAAATGGAAGCTTAATTCTGGATTTCTTGATACTTTGGAGTTACACTGTGGCACACAATAGTATGTGTTATCGTTTTTACCGGATTTATTCATTTTTATTCAATAAATATATGTAAAACTAAACAACGAATATACAGCAAGGAATGGCGTCTCGAAGAAAGCTATTCCTGTTAATTGTAATTTTAACTTAACCCACTTGAGGGCGAGCATTTCATTACAGTCGCGGATTGCTGTTTACTTTTCTGCTTTTGATACTTTGATTAAGTTGCGGTTTGTATTCGATGCTTAATAAAAGAAAAAGCACAAACTGTTTTATTTATGGTTGATTCTAACAATTTCTAGCAGCTGTGTTAAAAGTGGCAGTGGTAAAGTTAACATAGAAGAAAAGCTTGTACGACAAGCCAAAATTACAATACTTTTCATTATAAGGAAAGAAAAGTAAGAAGAGAGAGAGAGAGAAAGAGAGAGAGAGAAAAAAAAATGGAATTTAAATTTTTCAGAAATGATACACACTAATGAGTTCCGATACGCAATAATTATGAGTTCTCATGCGTTCCATCTAATATGTAAAAAATCAGTAAAATGAAAGATGTATGGGAATGCACATAAGCATAGATGCCAACATTTTAATTTATTCCGGAGTATTTTTAGCTCCGCCTTTATTTCATACCACTTATTTTTTAAGAGTAATTTTTTCTTATTTTATTGAAGTTATATAGTGGAGAAATTTTTTCTATGGATAAAGTGGTACGAAATAGAGGCGGGGCTAAAAATACTCCGGAATAAATTTAAATGTTGGCATCTATGCATAAGCCCTGACTATCCCATGACCTTTGTCCCCCCAGTGTATAAAAAAATTAAATTAATTAAACATACACACTGAACATTTAATTCTGGAAATGAAAAATATATTTCATTTCGTTCAAAAGAATGTAGTGTAGAAATATTTGCCTGTAAAATAACTTATATTAGAATTATTGTGAATGAAAATCGGATCAACGAAATATTTGAAATGTTATAACAGTAATTTTAAATTTAAAGTCATAGTCTCTTATCAAAAATCTCTAAAATAATATTTAAAAATTAAATAAAAACGAAATCGAATTAAATTTTAGATGCACAGCAAGTAGAACTGGTAAAAATTAGAATACACAAAAACATATGAATGGAACAAAACAAAGCAAAACACACTAAAGGTAAAAAAAAAAAAAAAAAAAGAAACTAGCCATAAATAAACCACTACTGGCAGAATATAAAGAGCCAAAAAAAGCTGCTAGTAGTAATATAGAAACTTTATATATGCTACTACCGGCCCATCATTCGTCTACTAGATTATTTTCATTTTTCTGTTGGCTGCCCTCAGTGGACCGTGCCGCCGGCCAGCGTAACAGATTCCCTTCGGCATCGTTAATTTTTGCCATCAGTGAACCAGAAATTTCTACTGTTGGCAGCCACCGCTTGGCCTTCTGTTGACCATCACCTTAGGTTTCGTTGGGATACTTCTTAGATTCATTTGTACAATTGCCGGAAATCTGTTGTACAAATCCGGAGGCTCTTCCATAGATTTCTGCTGCAAATATCAGAAAACTCTAGTAACTATCCAAGGACCCTTCTGTATCTAGGAACTCTGCTGTAAAAGTCCTGGAACTCACTTGTTGACACCTTTGTTGTAGCCTTCTGAGTATCTTTTGAATACATCTGTAATATTCTGTAGTCAACCAAACTCTTTTATAGACACCCAGTTGTTTGCGAAATCTTGGAACAGATTTTTATATCTTTTCCCGGAAGAGATATTTAAACCATCTTTAAGAGCAACATATATCCGGAAACTCTTATGTATACTTCCAGTAACTCATATACATTGCGGAAATCTTTTGTATTAATCCTTTGGCTCTCTTGGTGACAATTCTGTTGCAGGTACTAGGATACTTTTAAAGAATCCAGAGACTCATTTGTAACATATCTGGGAACTCTGCTAGAAATCCATTGACTCTCTTTAAAACAGTACTCGGATTTATCCAGGAATAATGTAATAAAAGAAATTTCCTTTCATTACATTTTTCTAAAACTAAATGACGGATAATTTATAAATGGAAGCGAGTAGTTAACAAAATTAGTTGAAATCATTTATTTTTAAACAAGTTCTGTTTAAAGTTTAGATAGTTTCTAGTACAGTCGGTAACAGAAGTGTCCGAACACTAGCAATAATTCCTATGTAAAAAAAATACACTTCATACGGTTTTGTTAAATAAATCCTTATAGTCAGTCTAAAGGACTCTTCAGAGACTGGCAACTGAAATCTTCAACTTCGGTTTCTTTTGATATCCCTTTGATGTGGGAATAGAGTTGACGCGAAGCAGGAGAGAGATTTTCTCGGCTGACAAACCTCCTACTGCGATCGAAATTGGATCTCTTTTGTAAAAGAGCAATAAAAAGTTATGTCCTTCATTGTAAATGTGTGCAAAATTTCAAGGGTTGCTTTCGGACAATGGATAATTTATGAGTTTTGAAGCTCTGCTCATTGCCAGTGTCTGAAGGGGCCTTAAGAACATGATTCGATAAGGATTTATTTAATAGAACCGTATGAAGTGCACTTTTTTTACATACGAATTTTTGCTAGTGTTCGGACACTTTTGTTACCGACTAGAGATGTGAAAAACCCGGGAATTTTGCTTCAGGGGAATAAACATGGTAATTTTCGGGTTTAAACCGGGAATTTTGGGAACTATGGAAACTTTGATGGGAAGAAACTAATATTCAGTGTTTAGATTTAATTTCACTTCTTTTAAGTGTACAAACAACTTGTTTCAATACCATTTTTATTCTATTTGCTTAAATAAAAATTATATAAAAAATTATGTGATTATTTTACAAAAAATTGTAAACAATTAAACATTTATGAAGTTTTGTCTGTCTATTTAAATAACTTTAGAACTTTTTTTCTTTTTTTTTTTTAATGAATACCATAATAAAATATGTTATACAAAAAATACAATGAAATTAAATTATGGTTAGAATAATTTAAAATTATTAAATTTTATTATAATTCATCGAACAAAATTTCACAATAGTTCATGAAATTTTGTTACAATCAGTTAAAGAGCACGGGCAACAAAATCGAACATGAGTTCCTCGGTTATTAAGAATTAGAGCAATAATTTTTTTAAAGCATCAAATCAATACATAAAATATTCAATAGCTAATAATTAATAATTTGGCTCATATTTCTTTCTTTATTTTTTTCATATTAATATTGTTGAAATTTTAATTGAAATAATATTTTCCATTGTAATATTATTGATTGTTTTAGTAAATGCAGAAAATTTTTAAGCATTTTTGTTTTATTTTTGAAATATAAAATGTTAAAGATATACAACTGAAACATGATAAACACGATTGCGATTAAAAAAAAAAAAGTTGTTATATTGAACTCAGTGTGTATACAGTCAGAATTAAGATATAAAGATACTGCAAAAACAGAAAATAAGTCTGTTAATTAATGAAATTTAAAACTTGCACTTTTTAAATTTATAGACGTTAAAAGCACTATTTAAAATTTAAAGATAATAAAAAAACATCTAAATGTGAGATAACATTTTGAAATGCCTTAGAGCATATCTAATCTCAGAAAAAAAAGCTTAATTTGTAACTTTTGAAAACTTTCAAAATTCCCTTGTTTTGGAAACTTTCAAAATTCCCTTCCCAAAAAACCGGGTTTATTCCCTGGTTTAAACCCGGGTATTTTCCCCACTCACATCTCTATTACCAGAGCCTCCTTAAGTAGATGCCTTCCACGCGCAGCGAATCCCAATGTTAAATTAGGCAACATTTAAAAAACAAAACTAACGCTAGGTGACAGCACCTACGCAGAGCAACAATTTTCTTCTCTTTCATAGATAAGTTATATTTTTCATATAAAAATCTAGCTATTAATTTCAATTTAAAGTCCAAAATTGTATTTTTTTCTTCTTTTAATTTGAAAAAATGATGTGAAAGTGCTTTATCGTAAATATTTTCAAAAAAAAAAAAAAAAAAAATATTCAAATATTTATATTTAAAAAAGTATAGGGTTTAATTTTCTTCGGAAGTGGACAAGACCTATTTTAGCTTTTCAACTAACTGAATCTAATAAATAACACCTTTTTTAAAAATATATTATTAATTAAAAAACGAAATTTAAAATTAAATAAGCAAAAACATGGTATGTCTATCACGCGATTAAATTATTTTTTATATATTTATTCAATAAAAATTTCAATTTTTTTAAAAATTTAGATATCAGATGAAAGTTTTGTTTATATAAATTAAAATCTCTGAACTTTAAATGAGTTTCAGTTTAGAATGAATAATTTATAATGATAAATTATTAAAATCATGTCTTTTTTTTTCTTTTTCTTGGTCATGTCCTTTACGTTACATTTTTACCTTATTAGGTGTGAATTATTTTTCTTAAATCGAGAATTTTATATTATTTATAAGAAAAATAGACCAGCACATTAATGAGATAAGTTAACATTCAGTAATAAAAATTGGAGAAGAAAATAATCTGTTGTCTAGTCCGTCACAAAAAATAAATAAATAACCATTAAGATTTAAATTTTTAAAATTAAGGATTTCTTGAGTATAAGTTTTCTCTCGCACGAAGTTTTTTTTTTTCCCAAGATTTTATTAGCTTTACCAGTTCCGAGAGTGTATGCTTTCGAAACTGATAGACAGTTTCGAAATAAAGTTGTGTTATGTTTACATGTTTTGAGGTCTCCTGAAACGAAAAATAATGCTTTTAGCGGTTGGTCTGTGCGCGTCGGTTTGTCTATCTCGGATATACTTGGAAAATGCTGAAAGTGTATTTCATTTTGTGTTAGGTGTTTTTCATATAAGATTAAATTTAAATGCACAATCTGATGTGCACATAGTTTATTGAAAACATACAGGGCTATTCAAAATTAAGCTAAACGTTCTTTTCTGTAGAATGTAATTGACGAAAGTGCTTTGCTACACTTTTTTTTATGTCGACGAATACTGTTGAAGAAGGAAAATTAATTTTTCGAACCTATAATGTAAACAAAGTATTTTTTTTGAAGTTCTATTTTCAACTCAGGTTTTTGAATAAAGTCACGTTTTGGGGTTCTCTGAATACAAAAAGCATTTTTTTTTTTCTGTTTTTAGTGATTGATTTATATGCATATTTATTATCAGAATAACTTAAAAACAAACAAATGCAGAAAATTCACAATTGTATTTTAAAACTCGTATTAGGTTTCAATTTGAAAAAATTGATAAAGATTGGCAAATTTAAGGATAAATTAATAACATCCTTGAAATATTTTTACTTCCATTACCCTACTACCGTAGGTAATGAAAGTATTGTGTTCGGTCCAAAAATTCGATATCGAGTTTTCCCCTGATTTATATTTTTTAGGTCTCATGAGTCCAAAAAAAGTAGTTTTTGGCAATTAGCCAGTATATGTGTGTGTGTGTGTGTATATGTGAGTGTATGGATGTGGAGAATTTCTGTTTCAAAAAATCAAGTCATCTTTCTGTTATACCTGATAATTTTTCAAATCAGTAATCATGATATTTAATTTTTACATGAATTTTTAATTCCATATTCCATTTGTGTGGTAAAAAGTTAATAAAAGTAATGTTATGAATCTTAAAACTTAATATTTTTAAAAAGAACAAAAGTAGAAATAAAAATGTTCTATTTTTTCTTTTCAATATTCCCAACACTTTTGTATCGATTTAACTGAAATAATCAAATTTTTATACGCATTTACACAAGTCTTTAAAAAACAGTGGTATTAAAAAAATATAAATCAATCTTGTTCCTATATTGGAGTATTTTATAGTTTTATTCATAAGTTACTAATGTAATTTATGAATAAAACTATAAAATACTACAATATAGAGTTACTTCAAAGTAACTAAGAACAAGTTATTTTTCTGTATTCCTACATCAATAAATAAAAATTTCATTTCATTTTGTAATAAGCATAACTATTTTATTTGTTAAATCTAACTTACTAACAGAGGTGTCAACCCTTCGAATTTTTATATCATAATTTCTTTTAAATTTATCCTCGTCTTAATCACAGAATTTACGATAATAAATAAAAATAATTTTTTTTTGTGAAAAATATTATTGATATTAAAAAATCCGGAGGGTTGGTAATTTTGCATTAAATACTTATGCAGTTTACATACCTTGTCTTGAAATATGAAACCGTGAAAACTTATATTTTCACGGCGACTCCGATTTACAAAATGGAACGATGCAATACACCATGCATGTTATATATTTAAAAAAAAAAAAAAAAAAAAAAAAAACTCCCACATTTGTTAAATTAATAAAACGTAAACCATGAAGAACTCAATTGAATCGCGGGAAATAAACAGAACTTTACGACTCGGTATCAAGTGCCATCTACTGGCTATGTTCTTCTTGTGCTGTTGCCAAGTTTTCGAGCGACTCGCTAGGCATCTACTTAAGGAGGCTCTGCTATTACCGACTGTAGGTATGCGTCGCATGCCTAGCATACTCAGAGAATACGCCACTGGTATTTTCCCATGAATATTCTGTATTTTTACCATGACATTGTATCTTTCATTCATGAATGCGCAAATATGTACTTCAAGTGTCGAACCTCGTTAACGTGAATCTCAAGGAGGATAAGAAATTTCTTCATGTTATCAGTAACTAATCTTCATATAACAAAACTAATTTTCATTTTGATGGGGATTGTGGAAACAGTTCATGTTAAAAGTAATTCACGTTATAGAGGTTCGACTGTACTGAGAAAATTCTCCGAGAAATCATTTCATTAAAAATCTCAGTCCGCTCCGAGCTATAGTTAAACGCACCAGGTCTGCTAAGATTTAAAGAAATTAGGAATAAAAAATGAGATACATAAAGAAAGTATGATTATTTAACAGCTGTGTTGTTATTGGGCTATGTAGCGGTACCCCTTTTCAGAGTACAATCTAAAGAAGTTTCAGATAGCCCCATTTGCACTGTTTAACGAACATAACAAATGAATGTTTCTTAACTTTATTAAATGCGTAAATGGTTATAAGTTTGACGTTTTTGAGGAGATTCTTAAGATTGTTCCTTTATAAAAATTTCATTTTCATGCATGAGTACATGTATGGCGAATCTCCATTTTTTGAAAGTAAATATACTTTTTACGCAAATGCGGCTTTTCTTAGAATATCATTTAAGTCTGCATAAATATGTACCACTTACAAAATGTTTTGGAATATATTTTATAAATATTAACTGGTTCTTTACTTCTTTTAAAAGAATGTGTAGATGTACAACTAAGTGTCTCTTCCAAAAAATTCTTAGAAAAATTTACAGCACATATGATCATGCTTTTCTTTTTCATGAGTGAATTGATGATATTTTAGACTTACATTTAAAGCACAATACACATAGCATATTGTTGTGTTGTTTCATTTTGTTTCACTCGTATAAATACGTAAATTATTATAAGTATCCCCTCTTTTAGAAAATGGTTTTGGCTAAACCCCATAAATTTGCAGTTTTCCCTCAGTAAAAATGCGTAATGTGTAAATTCCTAATTATAATACTTATAACATAAAATGTTTCAGAAACTTTTCACATACATACGCCTTTTTCTGCTCTATTAGTGCGTGAATGTTTATTCAAAATTTTGTTTTGGTAATTTTTTTAGAGTATACTCCATACGTATATGGCTTTTACTTTCAATGTATGCGTAGTAGATACCTAGTTAGATTTTCTGAAAATCCTTAATGATTTATCTCGTATACGTATGGCTTTTCTCCTATATGAATGTATAAATAGTTTTTTAGGTACTACGTTGATAAATTTTTAGAGTAAATAATGTGTACGTGGGTTTTTGACTACAATTTACAGGAAACAATAACTTATTTCACATATCTATGATTTTTCTTTAGTGTGTATGCATAGATGAGTATTCAGACTACCCTTTTGAGAAAATTCCTTTTGACGCATTTCACATACGTATGGCTTTTTCCTGTATGAATGCGTGAATGTTTAGCCAAATGTCCTTTTTGGTAAAATCCTTTAAAACATATATCACACACGTATGGCTTTTCTCCTGTATGAGTGCGGGAATGCCTATCCAAATTATTTTTCTGAGAAATTTAATTCTTTCTCTTCATAAAATCTTTTCTACCATACATCAAACATTTTGGATTGTTTTCTGTATTGGACGACTATTTACAGAATATGCTTAATGACTTATTTCATATGTCTATGACTTTTCCTCAGTGTGGATGCGTAGATGAATATTTAAATTAGATTTTGGAGAAAATTCCTTTCGACACATTTCACATACGTATGGCTTTTTTTCTGTATGAATACGTATTCAAATTTTCTTTATGTGAAAAACCTTTAAAGATATATCACACACGTATGGCTTTTCTTCTGTGTGGATGCGTAGATGATATATTAGGCTACTCCTCCCAGAAAATCTATTACAGCATATTTCACATGCGTATGGCTTTTCTCCTGTATGAGTGCGTGAATGTGTATTGAAATTTCTTCCCGAACAGCACGCTTATCCATAGCAGTGGCGGCACGTGAACCAAAAATAGGTGAAGAGCTCAAAAATAATATTTAAGTATTTTTAATGCATAATTTTTATTAAGCATAGTCTTAACTAAAATTAACTAAAAATACTTATTTTATTGTAAATTTATATTCTATAAATACTGTGTAAAATACAGTGCGCCTCTTCACCTATTTTCGGTTCACGAACCGCCACTGATCCATAGTACATCCGGAGGATATACCTTGAATGTACTTTCATCAATAGGATATTCTGAGGATGTCTTGTGGATGAGATGTGCTGTACATATTTGGCATATGTATGGTTTTTCTCCATTATGAATGCGTAAATGAGCCGTAAAAATTTCTTTAAAAATATTTTAGAACACATTTCACAAACGTACGGCTTTTCTCTTGTATGAGTGCGTGAATGGCTATCCAAATTTCTTGTTACAGAAAATCCTTTAGAACATATTACACACACGTATGGCTTTTCTTCCGTATGAGTGAGTAAATGAGTGTTCAAACTTACTTTTTATGAAAACTTTTTACAACACATTTCACACATATATGGCTTCTTTTCTGTATGTATGCGTAGATGCATACTTAGATGGTCCTGTTTAGAAAATCTTTTAGAACAAACTTCACAAGAATACAGCTTTTCGACTGTGTGAGTGTGTACATACATATTTAATTCTTTCTCTTCATAAAGTCCTTTCTACCATACATCAAACATTTTGGATTGCTTTCTGGACGGATTGGACGACTGTTTACAAAAAATGCTTAATGACTTATTTCATATGTCTATGACTTTTCCTCAGTGTGAATGCATAGGTGTGTATTCAGATTACCTTTTTGAGAAAATTCCTTTCGACATATTTCACACACGTATGGCTTTTTTTCTGTATGAATGTGTGAATGAATATTCAAGTTTCCTTTTTGAGAAAAGCTTTTGGAACAAACTTCACACACGTATGGTTTTTCTCCTGTATGCGTGCGTAAATGAATATTCAACTTTGGTTTTTGGGAAAATCGTTTAGAACATATTTCGCACACGTACGGCTTTTCTCCTGTATGAGTGCGTGAATGTCTATTCAACACTGTTCTTTGGGAAAATCCTTTAGAACATATTTCACACTCGTATGGCTTTTCTCCTGTATGAGTGCGGGAATGCCTATCCAAATTTCCTTTTTCAGAAAATCCATTAAAACATATTTCACACACATATGGCTTTGGACTTTCTTTTGTGTGGACGCGTAGATGAGTAGTTAAACTAAACTTATGAGAAAAGCTTTTTTGACAAATATCACATACGTATGGCTTTTCTCCGGTATGAGTACGTGAATGAATATTCAACACAGCTTTTTCGGAAAATCCTTTAGAACATATTTCACACACGTATGGCTTTTCTCCTGTATGAGTGCGGGAATGCCTATCCAAATTTTTTTTCTGAGGAAATCTTTTAAAACATATTTCACACAGGTATGGCTTTTCTGCTGTGTGTATGCGTAGATGTGTACTTAGGTGGTTCTGTTTAGAAAATCTTTTAGAACATACTTCACAAGAATACAGCTTTTCCACTGTGTGAATGTGTACATATCTATTTAATTCTTTCTTTTCATAAAGTCCTTTCGAACATACATCAAACATGTTTGGATTGTTTTGTAGATATGCACTAGGGTATTCCTGTTTGGGAAAAATTTTAGAACACATTTCACTCGAATACAGATTTTCGCTTATATGAGTGCTTGTAAACGTATTCATATTTTCTTCAGAAGAAAACTTCTTTAAATATATCTCTCTCATAAATGAACATATTATCTCACAAATAAATGTTTTATTCTTGAAGTGAATTCAGAGATTTATCTAGATTAAAATTTTTAGGAATACTTGGAATTTTATTCTTTTACAGAAAATTCTTCAAAATGTTATTCTCAAATATTACAACTTTTTCAAGTATGTCATTGAAGCTCTAGTTTAATAGACTTTTTCCCCCAAATATATATGTATATTGCAGACATAAATCTTTTTCTGAAAAATACCAAAAAGCATTTTAGACTATGTATTTTTTTAAATCGCACATCCTAGATAAATTTCTTCTATATTTATTATATTAATAACTGAAATATTGTCTTTTTTAAGTATATAGAGCATTTCCTCGTGACGTCAATAATTAAAGGGCACCCTGGTGGATGGCAAAAGAGCTCGACTTTCCCGCGCCCACCATTGTTTTCAATTGACGATCCTAGTTTTATCATATGCTATTATTTTCGCTATATTTGTGTTTTTTTCAAATCATTCGCCTTATTTCAAAAAATTAATAATATTTCTTCTTTATGTTTTCCTATCAATTCATTTTTTATAGTAAATATGGTGACAAATAGCTGTACAAACGAACATGCTAGACACAGACGTTGAAATAATTTCAAAGCATGCAACGATAAAAAATATATGGATCAACGCCATTAGAGAGAGAAATTACACTGTTGTACCTTAAAAGTGTGGATAACATCTTTAGATTGGTAAGAATTTTTTACTTACGTACTACATTTTTGCATCTATTTAATTTCTTGTGTGACTCGTTTACTATATCACGCAAGGCTTAATAATCATTTGTTGTGTTGTGTTTATTTCATACGAAGTTTTATTTAAGTTGATTTCGTTATTTAAAATAAAAGTTGAGTAATATAGTATTTAGAAACAGAGCAGCGTTAAAAATTTCAGCAGTTCTTACAGTTTACATAATTATTAATTTTTATTTTTAATGGTGTACGTACATATGTTTGACAAAAACTTGGTTTGGTTTCTCTATCTCTGCATAATTTTTATACTGTTCTGGGTTAAAAAAAAAAAAAAAAAAACATATTAACCATGCTTATGTGTTAATTTATTGTTGCTTCATGTACTCGAAATTTTGAACTTTATTTAAGTTATAATTAAAGAAAAACATATTCATGTCTTTTTATTAAAAATAAAAAAGGGGGAAATATCCAAATTTAGCAGATAACTCTTAATGAACGTTATATGAAAACAGCGAAATGGAAATAAAAATATGAAATGAAAGTAATAAACAGATTAAATAATGAAATATAAAATCGATGACACTGCTGAAATTTGTGACACTTTTTAAAAATTGATTGCTTATAAACTAATGCAGAAGAGAGTTAAAAGTTACATTAAAATTTAAGTAAATATATTAGCACCATCAGTGTATGTTACCATAGAAAAGTAAAATTAATCAATTTAATTTTCTTTCATTAAATAAGTACTGATTAATTTGCATTTGTAAAACTTATAAAAAGCATTTTGATATTGTGTTTCATGTGAGAAAAATATGTTGCATAAATATTTAAGTAAAAATAATCACTATTTGGTTCAATTGTAATTTTTATCTTTTTATTTCCACTCTGCCATAGATAAACTAAAACATTAACTAAAGTTCCCTTTGTTAAAATATTTATATAGATTCATTTAAAATAAATCTTGTAAAAATATTTATAAATTATCTTTCATGTGGTTATACTAAATTACTTAAAAAAAAAAAAGTTATTTTAGTGCAGTTAGATTTTTTTTTTTTTTTTTTTTTTTTTAACTATCATTTACCATAGATAAACTAAACATTACTGTGATTTGCTATTGCTAAAATAATTAATTTTTCAAAATAGTTCTTGTAAATGAAATAACACATATCTTTTGTATAAAATAATAAATCATTATTATAATTTAGAGAAACTATAAATTTTCTTTACTGTTATCATAAACAAAACTATGGAAGAATTTCCCATTGCTAGAATAGTCATTTAAAGCGTCTTATGATAATTTAAAAACACTTTATTTTTGATATTTAATTATTATACGTGATATATTTTCTTGTATAACTGATAGTTGAAAGAAAATACTGTATAATAAATATCTTTAATATATGTTTATCTTATTTTTTTTTTTTTTTTTTTTTGGTATGTGTGTGGAGGGGGAGGATAAGATAAAGCTATTTAATATTTTTTTGTAGTTCAATCCAAAATATTACTTATAAAGGTGAAGCAATCCTTAGAGTGGCTGGCTTTATGGCTCTATAGTAGTCTATATTTTCAAATAAGTCACTTTTCTATATATATGTATATATATTTTAATTTCCTCCTGCTTTTTTATTTATTTTTACTCATATTTCAAGTACTTAATTCTTTAACATTCATTGGTTTCTCTCTCCTCACTTTCAAATAAGTCACTTTCAAAAGAGCGAAAGAAAAGCTGAAGTTTCTCTCTCCTCAATTCAACCATGAACTCTGAAAGTCCACACTGAGGCAGCCCTCTTACAGAATTATGAATGACCACCCTCTAAGGCACCCCTTCTGCAGAGGTCAACGACCATGGGTCACTGTAACTAAAGTCAAAAAGCCTGGTGAGTGTCTAAATTGTGCGGTGTATATTAAAACGTTGCACTATTGAGGCACTTCTCCCTGGCAGTAAATGAGTGGACATTGATTACATCTAAGAAACGCTATATACAGGTAATTTTATATTTTCTTTTTCACTTAAGTTTAAATTGTTTTTTTTTTTTTTTTAACTGAAATTAATTTTTACTTGATTTTATGTTGTTGCTTTTAATTACTTCTATTGAATATTAATTGTCGTAAAAATGTTATTTTATTAACTCTTTGTCTTTTGTGTGTGAATTTGT
>OZ005658.1:14251179-14292179 GCA_963930645.1 Salticus scenicus
TCAATCAGCTAATCAGATAAAACTTAATTGAATACTAAATCATAAAATCATTTCTTTTTTACAAATTGAAGATTATAAAATATATTTCTTACTCTAATACAATAAATTTTGTTATCTATTTAATTTCAATGTCTTGTCTTGGCATATAGTAATACAGTTTAATCTTCGTCTTTTTGATCACATCCCTGATCAAAAGATAGTTTTGTTATGACTCGCAAAGCTCAATTGTGATGACTATATTCCAGAGACACACCAAAGTAAAAGAGAACTTTTTGTTTTCTCTACTACTATTTGAATATAACTGTACCTGTAATTAGATGGTAATAAACTGTATCCAAACAGTAGTGAAAAAAAAAGGACTTTGTGTCAGTTTCTCAATTTATGTTAATTTTAATTATAAATTTAAATAACAGTTCAATGTATAAATATTTACACAACATTAAAAATGCCAATGTAAAAAATATTAAGAGCAAACTGCAGTTTTCGTACCATATAGCATACTGCACTAAATACGTTGGCATTTTCAATGTTATATTTCTGTTTAATATCAAGTCTTATTACATATTTTAACTGTTCAATGTGCTAAAAATCTGTTGTTCAAATTTAATAAATAAACTTTGTCAGACGATACGAAAAAAAAAAAAAAAAAAAAAAAAAAATCATCTTACAAGGAAACATTCAAAAGGTGTCGTCTTCAAAAAATATTGAAAAAAATGTATGTGATTCTACTTTTCCTAAAACACCAGAAAGGGAAAACATTATCGGCTGAAATGAATTCACAAAAAATTATCAAAATTAAGTATATTTGGCGATTGATTTTGAATACTCAGCGAAGAAACAAAACACGATTCTGTTCGTACATGGCAATCTCGGTGCTAGCAAACTGAACGCCTAACAGCACTAAATTGCCAAATAGGCTTAATTTTGATAATTTTTTGTGGTCGCTGTAATTCATTTCAGCCGATATTTTTTTCACTTCCTGGTGTTTTATGAAAAGTAGAATCACATATTTTTTTCAATATTTTTTGAAGACGACACCTTTTGAATGTTTCCTTGTTAGGTAAACATAATAGCCTTAACCCTTCATCAGGCAAAAAAAGTTATGCAAGAGTGCATGAAAATGCCATTTATGTCTCCTTTTTTGCCTGATGAAATGTTGTACTATTATTTTTATCTAAAGCAGTTGGAGTATTTTTTATTTCATAATTTGTGTTTCATTACAAAGTTTTTCATGTACGAAAAAATTAACACACTTCAAAAGACAATTCTTTAAAATTTTATACTTTACAAGTGCTGCACCAAGAACTCAGTATGTGCTCGGTGTCGGTGAATACTGAGTAGGTATAAAAATTTCATTTTTAAGCCTTCTGGAAGACAGATCTTTATTAATAAATCAAACTATTAAGCAAAAAGCTTCTAGGTAAAACCACTCCAAAAAAAAAAAAAAAAAAAAAAAAATTTAGAAAATTTCTAAATTAAAAATTTCGTGGTCTATGGAGTAGTGCTACGATTATTATTGTCTCACCTGATATATCAGCGTTTGCAGACTCTGTGACTTTGCCTACGCATATTATGCGAGAAGTACCTAGCTGGTTGTCAGCCAGGGTAGCTCAGTGGTAGAGCATCCGTGCGTTAAGCGGAGGTGCCTGGGTTCGATTCCCGGCTCTGGTATTTTTCGCATAGTTGGTAATAAATAAAAATATCAACTTTTACACTCCAATTTGATTTAAATAAATATTCATGGTTGATGAATTCATGAATAAAAATTTCTAAATTAAAAATTTCGTGGTCTATGGAGTTGTGCTACGATTATTATTGTCTCACCTGATATATCTGCGTTTGCAGACTCGGTGACTTTGCCAATGCATATTATGCGAGAAGTACCTAGCTGGTTGTCAGCCAGGGTAGCTCAGTGGTAGAGTATCTGTGCGTTAAGCGGAGGTGCCTGGGTTCGATTCCCGGCTCTGGTATTTTTCGCATAGTTGGTAATAAATAAAAATATCAACCTTTACACTCCAATTTGATTTAAATAAATACATTTAATTAAACGAGAACATTAAAAAATTATAAAAAGTTAAATTATGCATATCACAAAAATTGACGTCATTATCACTTAAATTTTATGCATATTGATAAGAGCTCTATGATTCATCAGAAAATTTAAAACATGGTATATAAAAAGTTGTTTTTTTTAATCTTATAATTATTTTTATTTCATTTTTCACACTCACTTTTTATTTCCTAATTCAAAATTAAAAAAAAAAAAAAAAAAAAAACTTTTTCGATAGTGTTTGTATGTAGGAATTGACTTAAATATTTTTCTTTTTATATTCCTTGTTTTAAAGTAACCGTGTTTCTAATCAACATAATGAACCTCAAATAGTTGACTGTCATTTATATTTTTTTAACAGCTGTATATGACGGTACTTAACCATGACTTTCATTTGCTGAAAATAGGGCACAACTTTAGTATGAGACTCTCTTGGCGAAATTTGTGATTTTTTTCTTTCTCATTTTTTATTCAATCTTCCAAATAAAGAATAAATTTTTATTTCTTTATTTCAATAAAGTGTTTTAGCAATGATAACAGTTTACAGTGTTACTTTTCGGGCATTTGTTTTATTAGGCTTATTAATAAAGAAAATAAGCTTTTAAAAGATTAGCTTATTATTAAGAAGCTGTTTATAAGAATAATAAAAAAAAAAAAATGAATAAATAAACAATCATGCTTATGTTGTTGCAAGTTGTGAATTTTTCAATGATTTTTACTCTAACTTACATTTTACAGGGAGCCAAAAATTAATCTTATAGGAGGAATACAGCTTTCAGATTGTTTTTGTTTTTCATTCATGATCAATTATAACTTGAGAGTGATTCATAAATTGATCTATTGTAGTTAATAATTTTGAATCTATTGAATGTGGGGTTCGAACTCAGTACTAGCTTGTCAGACTGGGAGTTCAGAGATTTTTCTGAAACTTACATGAATGTGAGCTAGGACTCTTTATAAACAGACCCACGGAAAGGCCACCACCCATGCTTAGGGTCCTCTCATAGTCAACTAGAAGTTGAAAGGTTTTACGAATCCAATACTTTCTTTTATGAATATTGCAGAAAGTAAAAATATGTTTTAAAAGAATATTTCTTATGGACTTTCATATATTTTGATAGATTCTTGTAAAAAAGGCTAGAAAATATTTTTAATTTAGGATGCATAAGGTTTAACTTTCGACTGGAAAAATTACAATTAAAAATAAAAATATTTTTCAGCTCAATTTTCTATGAATAATTAAGACATTAAAAAAATTCTTTCAAATACAAGTTTCATGACAAATTAACTAAAACTTCTGATGAAGAAATTACTCGAATGTAAAATTATATATAAAAAAAATAAGCTAATCGTTATATTAATAATTTAATCAGTCACCATATTTAAAAAGGTATAAATTTCAAAACATTCAATTGACTAACTAATTCAGTCCTAAATAATAATAATAAAAAAAAGATTTAATTTTAGAATTATAAAAAATTCCTGTTAAATTTTAACATTTTGAGGTAAATAATTGACAAATTTCATAAATTAAATACATAATAAAAATGGAAAACTTATTAATAAAAGAATAATTCGACAACAGAAAGGTATTATTAAGTATGACAAAATCTCGTAACATGACAGGTGCAAAATGCAATGCTATACAGCAACTACTGTATTCGAATAATATTCATGTTTTAGTTATAAAGTAATAGAATCCATAAGTATTATGGATACATTATTAAATAAATCACGTCGTGAATAAACCTTATGAAAATTTGATTACATTAATCATCCCATTTTCCCCAACAAATTGCCTTCGATAGAACACTGATTGGCCTAACGGCCGATCGCTTTTTCCTAAGAAATATGAATCTGTATGATATTATATCCTTTTATATGGGCTTCGTCGAGCTTAATTTTTAAATGTATTTTTATTTCAAACACATTCTGAAACATCTGCATAAGTAGAACGAAATATAAATGATTTAAATATCTCTATGATCAAAAACAGCCATAGTCGTCAATGGTGGGAACGAGTGCTTTCTGCCAACCACTACCGAGAGTTGAGATGTTTGTTTACAAACAAGGAACTGCCCTATATTACAAGTATTTCTTTTGCATGACAACTATATTAGGCTACTCATAAAAATATAAGAAATGTATTTAAAAAATAAAGGGTTCACTCCTTTGATTGTACATTGAGAACAAACGTTATTTTGATGAAAATACTTTACAGCATAATTCAAACAATTTTTATTCTACCACGTGCAACAAAGTGAGCAAAATATGCAATTTCTATTTCAAACGGCAGGTTCAGGCTCTCGACCTCGGAGGAAGGATAGATATGGAGAGGGTGAGCTTATCGTTTAAGAGGCCTCTCCACTTATCGTCCCCAGAAGCCAGAGCCAATGTTAATCTATGTAGAATTTCGCCCCATTATAACTTATTAACTAATATATATTTTTAAATTTCGTTTTCACATTCAGAATCTTCACAACTATTAAACAATTTATCGCTTTCTAAAAATTATTTTTAAAATTTTTTATTATTTTATTTTGAGGTTGTAAAATGGAAATTTTCACAATGTGAATTTTTTCACTTTTGAGCTTAAAAATGAAATCTTAAAAATAAAAATAATCAATTTTTAGAAAGCGATAAATTGTTTAATAGTTGTGAATTTTTGAAAAGAGAAAACGGAATTAAAAAATATGTATCAGTTAATGAATTATAATGGGGCAAAATTTCCCATAGAATGACATTGTCTTCGTCTTTCGGAGACGATAGGTAGAGAGTCCCCTTAACTAGCGATTTTAAGAAATCTTGATCTGAAGCTAAGATTGGCCAAGACGGTCAAGAGCAATAAGCAACAAGTAATACCGCTAACAACACATTTACAAACAGTACATTCTTGGTATGTTTTTCATCCTCAGGATATTTTGTGGGTGTACTGGGGATAAGATGTGTTGTTAGGACTATTTCTGTCTGTTTTAAATACAAATCATAACTTTTTGGGAAAAAAACAAATGGGCTTACTATTTAAAAGTGGAAAATCTTTATTTATTTACTTGCTTTTTCTGCTATTTCTAGCATATACTATTCATTTAGAAAAACGAACCTTAAGATAAATGTAATTACGACACGGAAATGAATCAACTTTAGCGACCCTAGAAAATGTCGCCAAAACTCAAACGCACAGTAATAAAAGGTCTTCTTTAGTTAATTTCTGGTTATTAACGTAAATATTATGATTAAAATAGCACATTCTTTGTATTTTTACATTTGAACATGTGAAAAACACAGAGGAAAATATAAGTAAATAAAAGTTATATTATTTTATTCTTCCTAAATTATCTTATGGAAATCTGAACATTTTATGTTCTTTTCTAGAGTGATTATAGAAATTTTTCACTAAACAATCTCCCATATGATAATTTACCGAGCTAAAATTATGAAAATGATTAAAAAAGTAACTCCAAAGTAATACAAGACGATAGAAATAATGGCTGCCATTTGATTATCTACGGAAATGCTGGGTACATGTGGCAACCCTAAGGCAACAAAATGTCTGATGCGCGAGCTCGTATATATAGGAGTCTTAGGTTTAGTTAGTTTTACCAAGATTCATCAACTAGCAAACGGTCGGCGAAATTCTAAATAGAAGGCACAAATCTGCAGTCATATCAAATACATCCATCTCATTGGTCGATTCAGTCACGTGGTTTTTGGCGATCGATCTCTTGGCGAAAACCATAGAACGCCAGATTTGCGTACGTCATGGAATGTTTACACCACGGAACCAATCAGCTTCGCTGACAAATACGAATCCCGCTTAACTAAACCACTAAACGTATTTGGAAGGATAGTTTGTTTTGTTTGTGTGAGCGATTTGAGAGAAATTTTTTTAATTATTCATATAAAACATATTTATATTTTTTCAAGTTATTCTTCCTTTTGATTTGGATACTTTGAAATTGAATAGATTTTGTTTGATGAATAAATATCTCGCGGGTGTATTCATTATAGGATTGCTGCAACTTCATTATTGCATCTTTAAGACTACTTTTATTTGCTATATATATTTTAATCGTCTTATTATTTAATACTCACCAAAATTTATTGTAAACATATATTAAATTTATAACTTTTAAAATGAAAAATCTACATAGAAGTATTTTTTGAATAAGTTGAATGTATATCTTTTTCTTTCCTATATATATATAATCTTAAATGTGCCTGACATTAATTTAATTTTACTATATAGCTGTTGATTCATAATAAGGCAATTCCACGGAAATGTCAACCTGAACGTCAATATTTCAAATTTAACAAAATTTTGAGTGTGATACTTACATATTTTTAAAGCTTGTAATACATATTTTAGTAGTGTGAAGTTTGAATTATATAAATTGTTCTGTAAAAAGGGGTTCGTCCATGTGCTTTCAGATTAGGATATTTAAGAAATGGACTTGCATGAAATGCTTAAGTATGTTGCTTGTTACTTGTACATGTATAATTTTAAATATTTAATTATTTTGTTAATTTAAAAGTAAAGAAAGACAGATTAGTTTTGTATTTGATTTAATTAAGGCTTTTTTATTTTGGAAAAAAAAAATGATGTAACAATTTTGTCAAAAGTTTACTCTTTAATAATCCTCTTGTAAATATTAATTTAACATATTTACTTAACGTATTTGAAGCTGGATGCTGTTAAATTAATTTAAAAAAGAAACAGATTAAGTTTAGGTTATGAATTATCGTTGTTTTATTGAAATACAGTGTAAACAGATAAAAGTAAGCTTAATCGCAAATTTATCATCTACCACTTGTATTTAATTTAATTTTCAATGTAGTATCTATAAATAAAGGTTAATTTGCAGAAAATTATGCATTAAAAAGTTTAAAAGTACTGTGCAAAGCCCTGTTTAAAATATAATCTATAATATTTATTGAATTAGTTAAAGGCAGACTATTTTGTGCTACACATGCTTTAAAAAATTTTTTGTTTGTAAAATCAACCCATGCCAAGTGTGTTTTTAATTTTAAACATTCAGGAATCATTCCTCTTTTTGAAATAAATGATAAAATGCTCTTAAAAATATATTATTTCTTTTGATTTTGAAACTTGGCCATTTTTTAGCTTAAATAAACACATTATGTTTTTTAAGAGATAGAGAAATTTTGGACTCCTCATTTTAAAGAGAATTTCATAAGATTTAATTTGATGTCTACCTTGATTATGTTACTAGTTAAAAAAATATTTTTATTTATTTATAAAGATAGTGTTTTGTAAACTTTTTGAAAAAAAAAAAAAAAAAAAAAATACTAACTATAATAACTAGAACTTTTTAATAATGAATTATGACAAGTTACTGTTCATGTAAGAATATAATTATCATTACTTACATGGTAAAAGAACTCATTTTTAAAATTAGTAATCTATAAAAGATGAATGCACGTATGGATTTTACTATAGCTGAAGTCGAAGAATCCATAGCCTAGTGTAGGGAAGGGGCCGGCACCTGGAAAACAAATAAACCCCTACACAATGCAGCTATGGAGGAGACTCCAGGTGTCAGGTTGAAAATCAACCGGCAAAGGCCTAATTTTTTTCTTTACAATATTTTGTTATTATTGTTCTTAAACTTTAAAGAAATTTATCTGTTAAGTTTAAAACAAATAATAACTGCTAAGCTTACATTGTAAAATACAGAAAAATAACTTTAAAGTAAGCTTTAAATATCAATTTATTCTTTTTAAGATATTTTGTATTTTCTTTTTCCCTCTCTGTTAATAAACACAAGGTCATAGTAAATTTCTGCATAATTTGTCACTTTGTCATATGTTTTTAAACAGTAGGTACATAGAAAGAAATTAAGTAGTTAGATAATTTAAGTACTTAAATTAAACTCTTAATAGAAAGTATTGTTAGAGTATAACACATAATTTATTTTAACATTTTTACAGTATATGTTTCATGTATAGAATTATGCAATATACTTAAGTTGTATGAAAAGTATTTTGAACATGAAGGACATTTTATACTAGATATTATTAAAAATCATTGCAAATTCAGTGTAATCATTATAGTAGATATGTACTAATTATCATACTAGTTAATTTTCAATTAAAATATTCTAATGTCTAAAATAATTAATAAGATAAGATTTTTTAGTCTTTATATATACATTTTTTTTTTCTTTCACCTTATTTACTAAGCCTAACTGTGAGTATTTTCCTGTGATTATTCTTATTTAAATGTTTATAGAATACTAATTCTTTTTTAATTTGTTAAAGCAATACTGTATATTTTTTTCTCTTACATGTAACATTTAGTATATAAAATACAAAACTTACCCGTGATTTATCTTTCAATCCAAATTTTGCTATGTCATTATTGAAAGATTCAAAATGGCTGCTGACCATAATGAATGATGAAACAGCAGTAAGATCTGTTTATTTCATTAGACCTGTTTTTAACAGTGCCAATATTTAATGTAATTGATTATTTGAGTTTGAAAGGGAGTGTGAGCTGTGAGGTAACATTTGTATCCATCACTGTATTATTATTATTATTATTATTATTTTTTTTTAAAGAGTATTTTAAAGCCCAAATGCATCTAATTTTTAATGTATATCGGGGATTTCATCAGAGGTAAAAACTGCATGTGAATTAATGAATGCAAGAACAGAAGAGTAAAAAAAAATCTGGATTAATGTGAATTGTTAATGATGCATAATTTTACAGCTCATTCGTATAATTTGAGTTTAATTACATTTAATTGCTTAAAAATATCTTTTTTTCACTGTCAATCACTGACATAGTTATTGCACTGCATATTGATGAAACTTTATATATATATGTACAAGTTTATTTATCTAATTCCAATTTTTCTGGTGTTTATTGTAGAAATATAATGTATTTTTGAAGCTTATCAGCAAAACAAATAATTTTGTTATCAAAATTTTTTGAAAACTCTTTTAAATCATTCTATGGTCGTGAAGGGTTTGTTGAAATTTGCTAATTTTTTGTGAAAGATGAAAGATTTTTCATTTCAAATTTGTTGTGTTTTTTTTTAAGAGTGTTTATGTTTTCGGACAAAAAATTTTAATGAATTGGCTCCACAAGACTGCACAAATTTGTTTCAATGTTAAAAATTTTATGTGAGAAAATAAAAAAACATGCAGGAAATAAAAAACATACCACCGCTACTTTAGAATGTAGAAAAGGGGGGGGGGAAGGCTAAAAACCCCATAGGAATAGCATGGGAAGAAAAGCAAAAAAACTCACAATGTCAAGTGTGTTTAAAAAAAAAAAAAAAAAAAAAAAAAAAAAACAGGCTCACACCGGAAGTAATAAAAGGACAAAATTGACTAGAAAAACACATCGAAGAGCGGGAATCGGGCGGGCTGGGTCATGGGTCCTGTCGTCCAGGATTAATACGACTCGCCTAGTACTGAAGTGTTAAAAGTTTACATAAAATGTGATCACAGCGCCATCTGCTGGGCGATTCATCCCAAAATCTAATCAGCACCATTGCATGTCAGGGTCCAACTATATACCAAGTTTGGTTCAATTTCATTCATTGGTTCGTGAGATACGGTGAAAAATACGAAATTTTGCAATCACAGCGCCACCTGCTGAGCGATTAATCCCCAAATCTAATCGGCACCATGCCCCGTCAGGTTCCAACTATATACCAAGTTTGGTTGAATTTCATTCATTGGTTCGTGAGATACGGTGAAAACAAGAAATTAATTTTTTTTTGTACTGTGAGTTCAGAATTACACCACTACTTATGCATGGTAATATTTCCTAATATTTTTCTACATTTATGTAAACCACTGTTTCTGAATAGTTTTTTTTATATATTTTCATACTTAAAAATATATATATATATTACTAAATGTAAATGGTATTGCTGAAAGAGTTTGCAAAGAATTAGGCTGATTGACACGATAAGAATAAGAACTTAATATAAGAGTAAATCAGCCAGCCAGGGGTCGATCCAGGTTTTAATTTTTGGGTCCCTTTTTTGTGAAAAACAAAATATTTTTGTGAAATTTTTATATATTTTTGTGAAATATAAAATATTTTTGTGAAAAAAGTAAAATATTGTGTAAAATCTTCCGTTTTTACAATCACTTTATGTAATTTTTAATATCAAGTTAATAGAGTTTCGTTGAGCCAAATTAAGGAATTAATTAAAAATAATACTGAAACTATGAAAACATTTAATAAAAGGATCATTTTTATAAAATAAAATCTTGTGAAGGGACTCATTTTATAAATTTGAATTTTGTGAAGGGTCCCTTTTTATGAATTTGAATTTTGTGAAGGGTCCCTTTTTGTGAATTTGAATTTTGTGAAGGGTCCCCTTTTACTATGTGGAATATTGTGAAGGGACCCAAATTTTGCCTGGATCGACCCCTGCCAGCCAAATAGTTACTATTCCGGTTTGAAGGATATTCGGCCAAAACTGCTATTCGGTGCTACCCTAATATATAATATGTTCATTTACTTCTTTTTTAAAGGAAATCTATTTATTTTTATGTTGATACTCCCCCCCCCCCCCCCAAAAAAAAAAAAAAAAAAAAAAAAAACTTATTTAAATTGATATACATTTTTTTTTTTAAATGCTTTTTGTATATTTAGACCAATTAATTTTTTTTTCCATTTTACCTCACATTAAGTTAAAAAATATATTTAAAATGAAATTTAAGGCAGACAGATGATTAACCCCTTGGGTACATTTGACGTCTGAGACACTTTTTTTGTTTTGCAATTCTAATTACTTGAAGACATCTTAATACTACATATGTCACCAATATTTTAGAAATAAATAAATTCTTACGTAAAATGTACTGCTTTTACACCCAGTGGCAGAAAGTTTTGAAGCGGTCTGCGACAGGCTTTTAAAATTTCATAATATTTCTGCGAAATTTGCGTGTAATCAGGGGTGAAAATGGCTTACACTCAAAAAGCCTGAAAGCTGATGGTGACGGGGGGGGGGGGGGGGGGGGCTTAACATCAGAGGTGATCTCATGTAACAATACACGAATACAAATTTTACTACAAAACAATATAGTATAAACAATTGTATTCATCAGTTCGTCTCATTCAATTAAATATTTTATAGCAATGTTTGACACAACACAGAAAAAATAATTATAAATCATGAAAGTATTAGTTTTAGTTTTGATACAGAAATTTTTATAAGTGAATTGTTATCCGAAAGTTGCGGACAAATTTTTTTCTCACTGCAGAAAAAAACTGTCCGCAAGCCGATTTTTTGTGTCCGCGACTATGTCGCCTTGTCACGGTGTTTCTGCCACTGGGCTTTTACATACTACTCCAAGCAACCAAAAATTATATCCGTTCCACATGAAAATATTTTCTCAAATAAATCCATACCCAAGGGGTTAATCATTAATATTATAAAAAAGCACCTCAGAACTGGTGTTTAAAAGTAATAAGTACAAAACTTTGAATAAACGCCATAAAATGCAAGAACTTGCAACAATTGTTTTAGGTCAAAACAAAACATGATCTTTTGTCAGGCGAACAAAGTAGATAGATTACCACTTTATTTGTAACACTCCTGCCTATTTAGTTCACCTTACGAAAGCCCTTCAACCTAAAATTATTGTGTGCATTACCTCTGTTTGCAACATTCATGCCTACTTTGTTCGCCTGACAAAGGGTTGTGTTTTCTCTCAACACGAAACAACTTTTGCGA
Organism: Salticus scenicus; assembly: GCA_963930645.1. Classification (NCBI taxonomy): domain Eukaryota; kingdom Metazoa; phylum Arthropoda; class Arachnida; order Araneae; family Salticidae; genus Salticus; species Salticus scenicus. The sequence continues at coordinate 14,262,952 of OZ005658.1, forward strand.
GTTCTTGCATTTTATGGTGTTTATTCAAAGTTTTGTACTTTGTAATCACTAAAATGCAGAACCACACAAAAATATTCAAATAAATAATAGAATATAAGTGAAAATTGCTCAAGGTATGATTTTAGTTGTATTTTGCTTTTTACTATACTCTCATTTCATGGCATATAGTAAATATAAAAATATGCGATGTCATGGTTTTGCATGTTTACTTTTTTGTATGTAAGATTAACATTTGTATAAATACCTTTTATGTGATTTAGAAATTTTCCAGTAGCCAGCACTTGGAAACAAGATGATCGGCCAATTTGGCAAACAAGCATAACAAATGTATTTGGGAGATAATTCTACTGTACAGATTCAGTTTGAATTAATTCAGAATTACAAAAGTTATCACGTTGAAAAACTAAGTGGCCGCCACTTAGATAAAAATGGCACAGCAAGTTATTCAGTGAACTATTCTAACATATTTGAAATATAAGTCCACTGTCCAACATTAGTTCAAATAAATTCAGCATTTCGAAAGTTATTGCAATAAAAAATTCTCAAGTAGTCGCAACTTGGAAACAAAATTCTAAAGAAACTTACCCACCAAAATCACACATATTTGAATGATAAATCCATTTTTCAACTTTGGTTTGAAATAATCAAGTATTTCAAAAGTTATCGCGATTACAAATTTTCAAGTGGCCTCCACTAGAAAACAATATGATTGAGAGAAGTTATTTCGATACTTTTTTGTATATATTTATTTGTAGGTGGGGTTGTTATAAAAAAAGAAAATTTTCTGATGGCCACAATACACTAAGTCTAATATGTAATACAGCAAAACTAAAACTAAAGCTGGTTGAAAAACACAATGCAGCCAGAAAAGTTTTTTAGGTTGGAATTCAATTTTAATTTTTAGTACATAACTAGCGAGCTTTGCCCGCTAGCGGGTCAGTATTTTCAAATCAGGGTTGGCAAGTTTCTTCCAAGGTGGAAAAAACCGCGGAAAAAACCGGCCGGAAGAAATAGGTTTCTTCCAAGTGGAAGAAATGGAAGAAACTGTTTATCTTAAAAAATTATTCTATAAATTGCAGATTTGTAAGATGCTATGGATGCATTGATCTTATAAACAATTTTAAGTAACTTTAAATATACCTATACAAATTTAATAACACATTTAGTTAATAATTATGAGTTTTTTTCATCAGAATCAGCTAATGAGCCTCGGTATCTGATGGTCACGTTCAAAAATACTCAAAATCCAGTAAAAAAAATGAATTTCAATTTAAACAGTATAAAGTTTTATAATTTAGACAATTTTATTTCTTTAACTGGTAATAAATAATAATTTGGATCACTTGCTTATACTTTCTGATAAAACAGCTCTTAACGTAATCCAGTTAATTAAAAGAACGAGTATGCAATAATTACTGTACTGTATTACAAAATGTCATCAAAAACTTTATTTTCCTTATAGTCACATACAGTACAGTCATCTCCCTCTAATCTGCAGATTTATAATCTGCAAATCCTTCTAATCCGTAGCTGATTTTTTAATCTAAAAGAAATTTACATCTCATATTTAAAACAAATTCACATTTCTCACATTTTTACTTTTTATTACCATGTTTTTATTAACTTTGATTCTTGTTTGTTTGTCCTGTACAAATCTTGCAATCTATTTTTAACTAATTTCCCTACTAGCTACACATTTGAAACTTTCACAGTAACTCAGAACCCGGTGACAACACAATACTTTGAAGTCAGATTTTCAAATAGTTTTCTTTTAATTAATTAAAATATGAAAATAATAAGCTCTTAATAGCAATAAAATAGCCATTAAAAAATTAGCTATAATTTAATTGTTGCCAAAAAAAAAAAAAAAAAAAAAAATTATGAGTTCATTTTCCTTCGACATAAAAATAAATACATTTAATTCAATGTGAATGTGAAAAAATTATAAAAAGTTAAATTATGCATTTCACAAAAATTGACGTCATTATCAATCTTAAAATTTTATACACATTGATAAGTGCTAATGTACGAAGCTAATATACATTGTTCTAAAAGGAGTAATATTTTATTTTTAAAACCAACATTTTTTTTTCACTATTATTATTTCACTGAACTGATTCCGCATGCTTAAATATTACTCAAATATTATTTTTTAACCTCGCATATTTTATTAATGACTCATAAGAAAATTTAAAAACATGATATATAAAAAGTTTTTTTTTTTAATCTTATAATTATTTTTTTATTAAACTTTTAGCATAATCCTTACTTTAAAACACAAATGGGGAAGGAAGGGGGTAATAATCTTATGTTTATTATCCTGCAATTCATACAGACTAGCACTGAAAATAAACCAGTATTACATGAATGTTTAACAAAATTAATCAGCGATGAATATTATTTCCAGACTTTCAAAAATATTTTGTTTCGTATTTTTTAAATATGTCTGTTTACATTTTATAGGTACCTATTATTTGAATATGCTTAAATTATTTACTATCATATATGAATGTGATAGATTAGTTTTATTAATATTGAAGAAATATTTATTCTAAAACTTATTAAAAATCCTCTTCCCATTTTGATGTCTATTCAATTAATAATAATTGACTTTGTATCTGCAAAAGAAAACTGTAAACAAAGGCAATGATCTCTAATTTGCAAATTCCTATTATCTGCACAACCTCTGGACAAAACTTTTGAGAAGTTAGAGGGAGTTGACTGTAAAACAAATGAAAAGTATTTTCGTACATACTGCACTTTATTTTTCAACTTAAAATAGATAAATACAAACTATGGATTTTTTATTTTTTTTTTTAATCCTAGAGAGCTTGCAGGACAGTTTAAAAGTAGGTATCTTACTTATTGATACAGTTTATTGGGTACCAGCTTCGAGATTATACAAAAAATTGTATCCTTAAAAAAAAAAAAAAAAAAAAAAAAAAAGTGCTATTATTGCTGAAAATTCCATATTTATTATCAGTTGTACTGTTTGAACGTATTGTTTGTACGTTTTGTTACGTATAATATTATGAGATAGTATCGATGCAAAAAGTTCTAAAAATATTAGCATTGAAAAGTAAAATTCCATCACCTGTATATATTTAGTGTTTGTTATCAAATAACTTATTTTTCTATAGATATTTTTAATATTAATTGAATTATAGTTTAGATTTGGCATTATATTTATACTTTGAGTTTATATAGTTCATAAATTTTAATTTTGAACATCTGTTTTGTCTTTTGGTTGGTTTCTTCCATTTCTTCCGGTTTCTTCCAGTTTCTTCCGGTTTTTTCCAGTTTCTTCCACTGTCCTGGAAGAAACTAGTGTCTTCCGGAAGAAACCCAACCCTGTTTCAAATGAATCACTAACAGTAAGTTTTAGTCTTAAGAAAAGAAATTGGAAAAAAAAAAAAAAAAACATTTATGAATGGGTAAAAAGTCGGCCCGTGTCCCCACTGCCTTCGGCAGAGCAGTCCCGTGTGCGCTGCGTGTGCACAACTTAAAGGATACACGCGCTGCGTGCATATATTCCTTCCCTGACCCTTCGTGCCTCCTAAAAAAAAAAAAAAAATCTGATCGGGTAAAAACTCCCACTGGGTCCCCACTGCCTCCGGCAGAGCAGACCCATGCTTGCGAGCACGTGTGAAGGTATACGTGCGCTGCGCGCACATATTCCTTCTCGAATCAAAATTTTATTCTTAAGAAAATTTTAAAAAATCATTTCTCATCGGGTAATAATTCGGACCGGGTCCCCACTGCCTTCGGCAGCAAAGTCCTTTGCACGCTGCACGCACACAAGTTAAAGGACACACGTGCCGCATGCGCGTATTCCTTCCCTGACACTTCATTTCCCCTAAAAAAGAAATCATTTCTGATCGGGTAAAACTCACACTGGATCCCCACTGCCTTCGGCAGCACAAACCCATGCGCGTGCACGTGTGAGGGTATACGCGCGCTGCGTGCACAAATTCCTTCTGTGATAAAATTTTTATTCTTAAGAAAAGAAAATAAAAAAATCATTTCTCATTGGTTAAAAAGTTGGACCGGCTCCCCACTGCCTTCGGCAGCGTAGTCCTGTGCACACTCAGCGTGCACAAGGTAGGGGACACACGCGCGGTGCACGCCTATTTCTTCCTCACACTTTCAGCCCCGCCTAATTAACCTACATATAACAATTTTGTACAATCTAACTCAATTAGCTGAGATGCAAAAGAAAACTGATTCAGGAGACCTCAAAACGTGTAAATCTGGTGAAAACGTTCGATAATTTTAAAGAACTTTAAAATATCTTTTGAATGATGTATTAAAAAAAATTTAATCATAATTAGAAATTGAAATATTGAAATTTGAAAATATTACAGCACTATCTGGCGGTAGAAATTTCTGAATTCCACTGTTCGATTCCAATTCTGAAAACTTTTGATAATATAAAAGAACTTTAAAATATCTTTCGAATGATGTATTAAAAATAATTTAATCATAATTAGAAATTGAAATATTGAAATTTTAAAATATTACAGCGCCATATAAGAAAACTGATTCAGGACACCTCAAAACGTGTAAATCTGGTGAAAACTTTGGATAACATTTAAAGAACTTAAAATATCTTTTGAATGATGTATTAAAAATAATTTAATCATAATTAGAAATTGAAATATTGAAATTTTAAAATATTACAGTGCCATATAAGAAAACTGATTCAGGACACCTCAAAACGTGTAAATCTGGTGAAAACTTTCGATAATATAAAAGAACTTTAAAATATCTTTCGAATGATGTATTAAAAATAATTTAATCATAATTAGAAATTGAAATTTGAAAATATTACCACACTATAAAAGAAAACAGATTCAGGAAACCTCAAAACGTGTAAATCTGGTGAAAACTTTGGCTAATATAAAAGAACTTTAAAATATCTTTCGAATGATGTATTAAAAATAATTTAATTGTAATTAGAAATTGAAATATGTGTATTAGAATAAAATTTAATTTGCAAGGTAAGTGTATTTGTGTTGCTATAGAAACTCGCATTGAAGCATTTTGAAATTTGCAATTTATATTCCTAGTAGAAAAAGCATGTGATGTTTCTTCCCGCAGACTCTCTGTGACTGGACTGGGTTACCAAGGTAACAACGGAAACGGACGACTGCAGCATTTCATTCTGGAAATCAGTACTGAACGAAGGTCGCATATTCAATTCAATGGTTTTATGGCTAAAATTAAAAAAAATTATAACTCATTCAGTTTTTAAATTTTTCTCTCAATCTTTTCGGAATTGAATTATGGAAGCGAGATGTAATATACAAAAAAAAAAAAAAAAAAAAAGAAATGATTTATCTCTAAACGCTTTTGGGTTATAGAATGTTTTGGGAAAAAATCGACGTTTCGTAAAATCTAAAAATATGGATCGCTAATCCGTATTTTGTAAAAATGTTTATATGGTTCGAAAGAGGATTAAATGTCCTCTCTGAAATATACCAGTTGTTAAGAAATGGAACAGTTACTCGGTTGTACAGGGCGTTTAAAAAAAAAACGATCGAGAAAGAGAAAATTTCGACCCTTTTTAATTTTTTTTTAAAAATACAAAAAATCTGTATTTTTTAAAAAAAAATTGTACCGTAAGAATCGGTAATAAATGCTTTTTCTCGTGGTGCAGGTGTATTTTCAATATTTCCAACAGATCGGCAGCGATCGCTTTACAAAAACCCACGAAATTTCCTCTTCCTCCTTCTTCTTTTGAGGTAAGCGGTCCCGGTCGAAAATGATGATCGCATGCCATTTTGAATTGTTTTTTTTGTTAGACATGGGTCGACATTTTAATTACTATCTCCGCTAATTAGGGTAGCATCGTTTAGCAAATTAGATAACGTACATCTGCGATAAATTCTCTGTCCGACGGTTCCTGTCCGAAGTCTGTGCGACCATTAGCGGCGGAGCCTTAGCTGTTTCAAGCCGTTTCTCACAGACAGACACACATGTACAGATTTTAATAATATAAGAGATGTATGTTAAAAATGAAGTGTAGCTTGAAAATTTTCAACAAATCTACTTTTTTTTTTTTTTTGGAAGGAGGAGGATGGCAATTAAATCAATTCAACCCTTCCCACTCTCCTTGGCTTAGACCTTGCCAAAAGCTCAACCCATCGATCATTATGGTAGAATTGTATCTTAGCATGTATAAGAGAATCAGTAACTGTTGAGATTTTCAGAAATTCAGTTATTAACCAAAATCATTGAAAAATATTTGTTATTTTTGGTAGGCACTGCATTGTACTCACACCTAGAAATTCCATTTTTATTTGGGACTCACCCACTGATAGCTTGTCTCCTGACCACCTTAGGGGTGTGTCTCAGACCATCGGCAATTACCCATAGTGTAGCACGAGCGTGATGTAAAATCCATGCAATGATATATTGTATTCTAAAGTGTGGTGGCAAGAAGTCTCATGTAAAACGGCGAAAGTCTTTTCAAGCACATTTCCACTGCATTTTTGAATATAAAAATTGAGGAAAAAACCTAAAATTCCATACAAAAAGCATGGGATGAAAATAAAAATACACTACGTTAAGGCCGGAAAAAAAAAAAAAAAGGAACACCAGAAGGAATAAAAGGAAAAAATTAAGTAGAAAAAGTCATTCAAGAACAGAAAGGGATTTGGGTTAAGGCATTAAACCTTTTGTCGAGGATTTAATATGACTCGTGTAGTATGTAGTAATAAATTTTCTTTGGGATAATGTTAACATGTGCCAAATTGACAGGAGAATCCTAATATTAGAATTTTGCTAAAAACTGTTTAGGGTCAAACAGAAAAGAATTGGAGGATATGCATATCAGTGGCGGCTCGTGAATTGAACATAGATAAGTGCTGAAGAATAACATTAAAGTAGTTATGCATAACTTTAACGAAAAGTACCCATTTTATTTAAATGTAAATTCATACTTTATAAATGAGTACAGTGTAAAATATTAGATGAAGTGCTTCTTCACCTATTTTCGATCCACGAGCTGCCGCTGATGTATATCGGATTAAATATAATTCCCCCTCATTTAAGGGACACCATAATATGTAAACTATATATATTGTATATATTAATAAATACAAGTGAATTCGAAGGCAGATGATGGATATTTGTATGTGCTGAATTACTTTGTAAACAAAGAGGCAGGTTCCAGTCCATGACAGCTCATATAAAATTATTTTATTTATTTTTAAATGAATAAAGTGAATTTGATGGAAAACAGATATTTGTGTATGTCAAACTATTTGGTAAACAAAGAAACAGGTTCCAGTTCAGGACTGTATATATAATTTTTTATGAATATGAACGAATTTAAAGATAGGTGATACCTATTTGCAGGTGTTGAACTATTTGGTAAACAAAGAGACATTTTCCAGTTCATGACTGTTCATATAATTAATTACTTTCTTCTACGTTCAATTGAGGAAAGTATTGTATTTGTAAAAAAATTTTAACGTCAAGTTTTCAATGGACTAGAACACAATTTGATCATTTTTAGAAAATGTGCGTGGCAAAATATTATGGCAAATGTATCTCAGGAACTATTGCTCAGAATTTCATAAAATTTTATATGTAGTTGCACCTTGGCATAAATTAGTGCCTATCAACTTTTGGTGAAAATCATCCAGCAGGTGGCATTGCCATCCCACTTTATTTCAGATATAACAACTACAGTAGGATCTTCATTAATTTGTATTAATATTAGAAGAGAAAACAAAAAGAACAATCAGTTTCACTAACTTATCTTATTTGAATTATTAAAATGTAGATAACATTTAAAGGCTAAGCTTTACTATAAGGCACCCATTGGCGATTTGTGACACTGTGATGCGATTCAGTGTATCGACACTTTTTAATGTATCGTAACTTTGATTAACCATTTCGGAACTTTTTTTTTTCTTTTTGCACCGACCATGTTTATTGTAATGCGGCCTAGCTGAATGATTTTTTTTTTAAATGTGTTTTTGAGATTTAAAAATTATTTTTTCGAGTGTATTTTATTATTATTATTTAGAGAAAAATTAGTGCATGGTAGTAATTAATGCAGTACAGATGTTCATGCATTTTCCGATGCATGCACCACATATTAGGGGTATTTAGTGATTTTTTTTTGGTTTTAATATCGGGATCCTAAATTCTGCAGTACATATTTTTATGCATTTTCTGGTTCATGTGTTACGAATTAAGGATATCAAGTGATTTTTTTTTTTTTAATATCGGGATACTGACCGCTGCAGTACAGATTTTTTATACATTTTCCAATTCATGCGTTTATGAGTTAGGGGTATCCATCCAGTGATGTTATTTATTTATTGCGATTGTTTCTATACAGATTTTTATTTTCATACATTTTCAGATTCATGCAAGGATGTAATTTTGAAAATTTGTGGAAAATATCTTCAATTTATACATAAATCATAACATTGAATTTTATGTGCTAAAGCTTGAAAGCCCTCTGATATATTTATTTATTTTTTGTGGTGAAGTAGCTCAAATTTCTATTAATTACTGTTTATTTTATTTTATTAATCTTAAATAGGCTACATTTTTTTCAGTGAATTTCAGAACAAGCACCAGAGTGAAACAATAATTTACTTTATTTAAAATGCATTTTTGATGTTTTGTAATGATTCAGAGTAACGATCAGGGTTGGGTTTCTTCCGGAAGAAACTATAAAAAACCAGAAGAAACCAACCAAAAGACAAAACAGATGTTCAAAATTAAAATTTATGAACTATATAAACTCAAAGCATAAATATAATGCCAAATCTAAACTATAATTCAATTGATATTAAAAATATCTTTAGAAAAATAAGTTATTTGATAACAAACACTAAATATACACAGGTGATGGGTTTTTACCTTTCAATGCTAATATTTTTAGAACTTTTTGCATACATACTATCTCATAATATTATTATACGTTCACACAGTACAAGTGATAGTAATTATTGAATTTTTAGCCATAATATTTGCACTTTTTTTTTTTTTTTTTTAAGGGCACAATTTTTTGTATAAACTCGAAGCTGGTACCCAATGAATCAATAAGTAAGATACCTACATTTAAACTGTCCTGCAAGCTCTCTAGGATAAAAAAAGAAAAAGAAAAAAAAAAAATCCATAGTTTGTATTTATCTATTTTAAGTTGAAAAATAAAGTGCAGTATTGAACTACGAAAAAGTGTTTCATTTGTTTTACAGGCAACTCCCTCTAACGATCAAAAGTTTTGTCCAGAGGTTGTGCAGATAATAGAAATTTGCAAATTAGAGATCATTGTCTTTGTTTACAGTTTTCTTTTACCGATACAAAGTCAGTCATTATTAATTAAATAGACATCAAATGGAAAGAGGATTTTTAATAATTTTTAGAATAAATATTTCTTTAATATTAATAAAACTAATCTATCACATTCATATATGATGGTAAATAATTTAAGCATATTCAAATAATAGGTAAATACAAAATGTAAACAAACATATTTAAAAAATACAAAACAAAATATTTTTGAAAGTCTGGAAATAATATTCATTGTTGATTAATTTTGTTAAACATTCATGTAATAGTGGTTCATTTCCAGCGCTAGTCTGTATGAATTGCAGGATAATAAATATAAGAATGGTTAATCCCCCCCCCCCCCCTTTCCCATTTGTGTTTCAAAGTAAGGATTATGCTAAAAGTCTGATAAAAATATAATTATAAGATAAGAAAAAAACTTTTTACATACCATGTTTTTAATTTTTCTGATAAGTCATTAATAAAATATGCGAGGCTAAAAAATAATATTTTATCAATATTTAAGCATGCGGAATCACTTCAGTGAAATAATAATAATAGTGAAAAAAAAAAAGTTGGTTTTAAAAATAAAATATTACTCTTTTTAGAACAACGTATATTAGCACTTATCAATGTGAAAAAATTTCAAAATTGATAATGACGTCAATTTTTGTGAAATGCATAATTTAACTTTTTATAATTTTTTCACATTCACATTGAATTAAATGTATTTATTTTTATGTTGAAAGAAAATGAACTCGTAAATTTTTTTTGGCAACAATTAAATTATAGCTAATTTTTAATGGCTATTTTATTGCTATTAAGAGCTGATTATTTTCATATTTTAATTAATTAAAAGAAAACTATTCAAAAATCTGACTTCGTAGTATTGTGTTGTCACCGGGTTCTGAGTTACTGTGAAAGTTTCAAATGTCTAGCTAGTAGGGAAATTATTTAAAAATAGATTGCAAGATTTGTACCGAACAAACAAACAAGAATCGAAGTTAATAAAAACATGGTAATGAAAAGTAAAAATGTGAGAAATGTAATTTTTTTTAAAAATATGAGATCTAAATTTCTTTTAGATTAAAAAATCAATTACAGATTAGAAGGATTTGCAGATTATAAATCTGCAGATTAAAGGGAGTTGACTGTACTGTATGTGACTATAAGGAAAATAAAGTTTTTGATGACATTTTGTAATACAGTAAAAGTAATTATTGCATACTGGTATTTTAATTAACTGGATTACGTTAAGAGCTGTTTGATCAGAAAGTATAAGCAAGTGATCCAAATTATTATTTATTACCAGTTAAAGAAACAAAATTGTCTAAATTATAAAACTTTATATTGTTTAAATTGAAATTGATTATTTTACCGAATTTTGAGTATTTTGGAACGTGATCATCAGATACCTAGGCTCATTAGCTCATTTTGATTAAAAAAAACCTCATAATTATTAACTAAATAGGTTATTAAATTGGTATAGGTACAGTAAGACCCCGCTTAACGCGGGAGATACATTCCATCAAGTAGAGCGTAATGCTAAACAGCGCGTGTACAATTTCAGGTAATCCCCATACTGCTGCGAGCAATTTCGGGGAATCCACAGGGGAAATAAAAGAGCGCTAAAGTGAAACAGCGTTAAGAGGGGTCTTACTGTATATTTAAAGTCACTTAAACTTGTTTATAAGATCAACGCATCCATTGTATCTTACAAATCTGCAATTTATAGGATAAATTTTTAAGAAAAACAGTTTCTTCCACTTGGAAGAAACCTATTTCTTCCGGCCGGTTTTTTCCACCTTTGAAGAAACTTGCCAACCCTGGTAACGATTCACGATTTTTTTCTTACTAGATAAGTAAAATAATCATTTATTTCCTAAAATTTTGTTTTAAATGTTCCATAATGATGAAAAGTATTGTTTCATGACATTTTTATTTAATTCACGACATTGTGAAACGATTCACAGTACTGACTCACAAACAAAATCAAAACACTATCATACCGCTTGATCAAAACATCGGCAACAGCAATAAGCAATGGGTGCCTTATAGTAAAGCTGTTCCCATTTAAATCTAGCAAGTTCAACTTATTCATATGTCTATGCAATCGTACTACATGTAATATAATGGGAACCACTGCATAATGGTCAAAATGAATATATCTAAATTTTATGCAAATTGAGCAAGATCAACACCATTTTTAAAAATAAAGTTAGAACCAATGAAGTAGACTAACCAGTTTTCCATTGTTATATATATAGATGTATAAAATATTACAATAGTAATTATTCATGAGGTTACAGTAATCACACTCATAACAGGAACTGGGCATTTTAAAATTAGTGGAATTAAATAATTTACCTTTCTTTAGATATTTAAAATCTGTGTGAGAAGTAGTTAAAAAAAAAAAAAAAATGCTTACAAATAAATTACAGATTTCAAAAGTTGTACTTCTTTCAAATTTAAACAACTACCTGGATTGGTTTATACCCTCCCTCTCAGTATGTTTAAAAAGAGAGAGAGAGAGGAATACAGAAAGTTTACGTAAATAGGAATTTATACCAAGGACTATTTGTAAAAAACTACAGGAGATGTATAATTACAAAACTAAATCAATATTTTACACAATTCATATAAGAAAGATATAAATTAGCTAAAAATATTTATTACTTCACTTTTTTTTTCCTGAAAAAATTTACATTACGGTGCAACATATTTTGTTTACTTTGTGGAAATACTGAAAACTAACACTATCACATCGGATTGCAGTTTTCTTTCCTCCCCCCCCAAATACGATAAAAAAATAAATGAAAATCATTTTACATTTTTAAATTTAACCATGGATAAGTTTAATAAGACAATTGAGGCATTGACAATGAAAATAAGGAAAGTGCCAAAAATTAAATTTTACAGGAGAAGCAACAGAAGTTTTGATGGTCCAATATCAAAATGAATAATCACGCTCTTGACTACAAATGGTTTATTGAAGCAAAAGACATAACAGGTAAGTGTGAAAAGAAAAAAAAAATATTTTAATTATTAGAAAAATTCCGGCAACGACTGAAACTAAATGAAGCTCGTTAGGCACTTGCCTCTTTTTCGATGCTATTGGCGTTGGAACATAGATTATTTTCAGTGAAAAAACGCAGTTTCGCAAATTTTGGCACTTACCTCATTTTCATTTTCAACGCCTCAATTAGAAAATTAATAAATACAAAAAAGGGAATCTGAATAATTTCAGAAACTGGGCAAAGTTTATATTTAATTTACTTTAATATATATTCTGCAATATATTATTTTTAAATAAACGTTAAAATAATGCTGGAATTATAAATAACTAAATAAATCCAGTGTTCATTATTAATTAGTTTACATATTTATGGATACATAATTACTTTTATATAGAGAGATACACATATTTTAATATGCCATAAATTTAATATTTAATATACGTTCTTCAGACAAAATATATTTTTACTGTTTTTAATACACAATCATTTAGTCATCTCTTCAATATATTTTACTGCTTTTAATATAGATTCATTTAGTCATTTCTTATTACATTTATAACATAAATGTTATTTTTCAAGAGATACGAAAGCAAACACAAGCCTCGTTGCGTATCTAGTAAAACATGTTTGTAAACAAACTGAAATATCTGGCGTTCTATGGTTTTCGCCAAGAGATCGATCGCCAAAAACCACGTGACTGAATCGACCAATGAGATGGATGTATTTGATATGACTGCAGATTTGTGCCTTCTATTTAGAATTTCGCAAACGGCCGCCACATTTGAAGATGCAAGTGGATGGTTGCCATAATCAGGGACGTGGTGTATGGCCTGTTCTGCTAATGTGTTTATGCCAAATTCTATAGTCATTTTCACTTCGGTGTGAGGGAAGGGGTAAACGTGTCATTTATTGTACTTGTACTGATGAATAGAAAAAATACTTTTTCGGATTTAAAAACTTGTTGATTAAAATACTAAAGAAATATAGTATCCGCGTTTGTAATGATCGATAGATGGCGCTTTTCAAACATTTGTTGTTAGTAAATATAATAGCCACATGATTCATTATTGTTGTATTTGTGTTACTACTTAATATTCGTGCTATAATTTCTCCGCCATTACATCATGGAAATTCGATTGCATTTGGAAAAAATATTTCAGTTTATTCAAAGTTCGATCGGAAGTAGATGTTCAACTGAAGCTGAGCAAATATTAGTTTCAAATATTCTTTACTTCCATTAGCCGAAGCAACTGAAATTTTAAGTTTGTCATTTGGAAATAAATGGAAGCTTAATTCCGGATTTCGTGATTCTTTGGAGTTACACTGTGGCACACAGCAGTATGCGTTATCTTTTTTACCGGATTTATCAATTTTTATTCAATAAATATACATTCGGTAACAAAAGTGTCCGAACCTTAGCAAAAATTCCTATCTAAAAAAAGAACACTTGATACAGTTTTGTTAAATAAATCCTTGTCGAATCCTGTTCTTAGTCAGTCTAAAAACAAGATTCGACAAGAATTTATTTAACAAAACGGTATTAAGTGTACTTTTTTTACATAAGAATTTTTGCAAGTGTTCGGAGACTTTTGTTACCGACTGTATGTGAAACTAAACATCGAATGTGCAGCAAGCAATGGCGTCTGGACGAATGCTATCCATGGTATTGTTAATTTCACTTTAGCCCACCAGAGGGCGAGCATTTCATTACAATCGCGGATAGGTGGATTTTCTAAAGCAAAGATTTTTTTTTTCTTGTGTGTGTGTGAGATTGTGTCTGTGGCGATTTTATTATTTATTAATTTATTGAAAAATGATTTTACTTGTTCATATAATTTCATTCATTAAAGATAGCTTACAGAATAATTTAGTTATTTTTAATACTTTCTAACAAATTTAAGAAGTGGTTATTACTTTGGCTGACTGTCGACCAGCCTCTGCTGTAGAAATCCATGGATTCTCTTGTTCAAAATTTTGTTGCAGACAACTGGAATCTTTTACACATATCTGGAAGCTGTCGTAAACATTTAAATTTATTTATCGACACTCGGAAATTATGCTACTTGCTAATCCCAGAATAAATTTTTATATTTGTTTTTGGAAGAGATGTTTAACTCATCTCCCTCTAAGAGCAACGTACATTCAGGAACTTTTCAGTATACTTCCAGGAATTCGCTTACACACATATTGGAAACCTCTTGTACTAACACGTGAGAGCTCTTTAGTAGACAAATCAGTTACAGGTACTAGGGCCTTTTGTAAACATCCAGGAACAGAAAGTCTTTTGTACACATCAGCGACTTTGCTTAGATTCTACACTGTCAAGAAAAAGCCCTGTTTGCTGCAGTTTGCTGCTAGAAATTTTCTGTAATTCTGAAAAATATGTTCTATCAGCGGAAAAATTACGTTGATAGAACGTATTTTTCTGAATTACAGAAATTTTCTGGCAGCAAACAGGACTTTTTTTTGACAGTGTACACTGTAAAAAATATGTCCTATTTGCGTCCAGAAATTATCTGTAATTTGAGAAAATATGTTCTGACAACGTAATTTTTTCGTAAATTATGCGTATTTCCTTGCAGCAAATAAGACATATTTTTTACAGTGTATTGTTGAAAAATTTCTTTTAGGTATCTGGGGATTTTTTGTACACATCTGGTAGCTGTAGTAGACATAAAAACTTACTTAAGACATGTTAATAATATGTTGCTTGCTAATTCCCGAAACGGAATTTTGTATTTGTTTTCGGAAGATATATTTAAATCATGTCAAACAAGGAAACATTAAAAGATGTAAAAAAATATTGAAAAAAAATGTATGTGATTCTACTCTTCATAAAACCCCAGGAAATGAAAAAATTATCGGCTGAAATGAATTACACCGACCACAAAAAATGATCAAAATTAAGCATATTTGGCGATGTAGCGCTGTTCGGCGTTCAGTTCGCTAGCACCGAGATTGCCGTGAACGAACAGAACCGTGTTTTGTTTCTCCGCCAAGTACTCAAAATCAATCGCCTAACAATGTGAAATCGCCAAATATGCTTAATTTTGATAGTTCTTTGTGCTCGCTGTAATTCATTTCGCCGATAATTTTTTCACTTTCTGGTGTTTTAGGAAGATTAGAATCACATATATATTTTTCAATATTTTTTGAAGACGACAGACTTTGAATGTTCCCTTGTGCGAGCAACAACATCTGGAGTTTCCAAAACTCTTCCGAATTATTTACAGGTACAAATGCCAAATATCTCTTGTAATTATAATTGAGCTTTCTTGTAGGCTAGGAGAAGCCGACCCGAGCTACAAGCGCCCGCATAGTAAAGTTTTGCGGCCCACAGTAGAATTTACGAATTACACTCTTTTCACTCTGATCAAAAGCTAAACGCAATCGGAACAGCTTCGGAGGAGGTTCTTATTCTTTTACAGTTTGAGGATTCCAGATATTAATTTGTGAGAAATTAAGGGATCAATCCAGTAAATTCCAGGAACTCGGCTCGTATTGAAGATATAATTGCCAAATTTTGTTAATAGTAAATTACCATTCTTGTCAAATAAGGTCACCAGGTTACCAAATTTTATGACAAGGTCGACTACCTAGATACCAATGCAGAGGCCTTATTTCTTTTCTCTCTTGCCTGTAAAACTATCGCTTCTGCAGCAACAGTCAGTGATGCCAGATGGTCGAAAATTATTTTCACAAACAGGTTTTCAAATTTCCCCAAATCAGGGTTTATTTCGAAAAATACCCCAACTTCATTTCTACTAAAAATGGGGGAAAAAATCAAGCAGATTTAAGCTCAGATTGTACCCAAATGAAGGCAATTTTTGAAAAAAATCCCCAAATCCAAAAATGTATTATCATCCCCTCTAATCAGTTGGTAACACACGGAGAGGCAAGTGTAGAAGTTAAAAATTGAACATTGTGAACCGAATACAACTTATTATTATTATTAAGAGCAGAAAAATTAATAAATTAGTAGAAAATAAAACTATAATATATTGTATATGTGTAAAATTATAGACAGAAACTAGAAAGAAAGCAGTGCTGCCAATTCAAATTTTGCGATGTTCCACTGAAAACTAAAAATGTCCCTACACTGACAATAGAAGTCCCTTTTTTAGTGAATATAATCATGAAAAGATTAGGAACAACAACATAATCCATGCGTATTTCGGTGAAATTTCTTACAAAATTACCAAAAAATCCCTAAGAATTCATATGTTGTCCCTACATCATGAATAAAGCTATTGAAAGTCCCTAGACGTAGGGATAAATCATTACGTTGCTAACATTGACAGAAGTTGAACTCCCCAGATTTGTCCCCAAAAATTTTAGAATTCCACAAAAAAGTCCCCACAAACATTTGGTCCCCAAAATTGTCCCCAGTAGCTTCAAAAACCCACAAAATGGGGACAAAATCCCCAATCTGGCACCACTGGCAACAGCTAAAATGCAGAAGGATTTTTAATCCTTTGCAATGACATTTAAGGAAATAATAATAATAATAATAATAAAAGTATAATTCGGTTTTGAAAATAAATAAATAAATAAATAAATAACGTGAACATGCTTTTACATTTTTTGAACTCGTTATCGCAAATAAAAACTAGAAACAAACATTGAAATAAATGAGAATAAATGCATAAAATAAAACCTTTTGCCTATTTTGGTTTTCTAAGTAATAGGTATAAAATTCTGCACAAAATAGACTTAAATTTAGTACGACAGGACCTTTTTTAATCTATTATTCTATATAAAGACATGTATTAACTATGTTTCATTCCTTAGCATCAGTTACCATACTCCTTTCTCAAAATCTCTTTGGTAAAGCTTTAACAGAGAAGGTCCTTACCTGTTTTTAAATATTTGTAGTCATTTTGGCGATCAATCAAATTGGCTATCGCAACTGCGTAAATAAAGATCTTGGTAAGAAACGTACGAGCTATTTCGGTGCCAAATTTCAAATTTCGCCAAGGGGTTCTGCACTGAAGCTGTTCCATTATTTCAACACAATTTTTCTCAATTTTATTTTATTTATTTATTTAACGTTCATTTTATTTTTTAACATAAAAAGAAATATATTTACTTATTTGTTTATTTTTGGCATCAATATAGTTTTCTTTTTCATAATTTTAAAGTTAAAATGGGTTCTCGTTTAACATCTACTAAATCAATTATCCGATTGAACTAAGAAAAAAAAAAAAATCTGGTTTGAAACAACCACATGACTTCCATTACCCGCTATTACACACATATTATATGGATTTTTTGGAGAAGTTATATGCATTATTTGTAATTTTCCAGTAAGAGAAATGTTATACAAATGTAAAGACATATAAAACAGAGTTTACACAGCGAGTTAAAAAATAAGGGGAAAATGATGATAGTTATTTTTTTTTATCTCCAATTTCTAAGATCTAAACCTGAACTATCTAATCAGAATGACCGTTAATTTTCCTATAATAATCACATAGTACATGAGAAATGGTATCTAAAATGGATTTATGTAACAATTTTCAAGAAAATCGTTAGAGTTGTTTTTGAGATACCAACTTTTACCAAAACTTGGCAAATTCAATTATTGACCGAAAAACAATAATTACATACAAAAGGATATTTAAAAAGGAGTTAATATGGCGAGTTTGAAAAAAAAAAAAAATCCGTACAGCCGTTTTTAAAGGAACGCACTAGCGAGACCTGAAATTGAGCTATTCATACAAGACGCCTATCAATTTTCCTGAACTTACCATCTATATCATTCAAAGGACATCTAATAGAGTGTTTATACAGCAAATTTGAAGAAAATCGTTAGAGCGGTTTTTAAGATACGGACTTACGATCCCAGTTCCGGTTTCCGTTGACCCACTTCCGGTTTTCCAAAATTCACCAAAAATTGAAAACTTCATCTGTACACCAAACCTGTATCAATTCTGAAGTTTCGTAGTTCAATCTCTATTAGTTTCTGAGATATGATAGGCAGAAGATTCCGTACATACACACATACATACATACATACATACATACACACGAACTGACCAACTTCCCAAAACCACTTTTTTCGACTCAGGGGACCTTAAAATGTGTAAATCAGGTGAAATCTCGATACCGAATTTTTGGACCAAATACAATACTTCCATTACCTACGGTAGTAGGGTAATGGAAGTAATATGGCGCTAGTTTGATTTTTCTTCTGAGTAATAAGTGTACCAATTTTCGATAAAATCTCGCAATTCGGACTAAAAATTCAGACAGATACAATGAAAAACTTTCAGCTTTATATATTTAGATAAAAGCAAAAATAGTTGCACGTTCTTTCAAAGTGATAGATAAAAATATCTAACTCCGCAAAAAACAGCCTATTAAAATAAATAGTACGACCTGTTGTATGAACAACAAATTCCTCGATCAATATTTTATGCATTATACGTGATTTCTCTTTCTTGTTTCCATTTAATCCTAAATATATATATTGGACCTACAAAATTCTTTGAATGTCAACATACATCAAAATCAGTTCCCAATTCAACGTTTATTCATTAAAAGAAATTTCTTTCCTTTTACACTTATTTAAAAATATTTAACCTCACTTTTCATTTGTTCTGCTTTTTTAGCCAAATTTCTTCTTCTTTTTTTCTTTTTTTCCTTTTAAAGTTTCCGCTTTGATTTGTCAATTTAATTCGAACTTTAATTCAACTTCTTCTTTTAACAACGCCATAAGAAAAAAAAAAAAAAAAACTTAGACTTGCCGTTTCAATCGATACATTTTAAGAATTGCTATGTTCTTCTTATTTTTATTTTATTTTATTTTTTTTACAGAAAGATTGTACATTGAGTTATTACACAAAAATTCAACAAGTAATTTTATTTTTATAGGAAATTTATTTTTATTACATTTATTAATCAGTTTTGAAAGTTTGGATAATATTAAATATTCTAATATCAATAAAAGAACTTTTTATTAATAAAACTATAGCCCTGAATATCGAAAAAAATGTCAATTTTGTGCTCTATAAACTTCTTAAAATATGCATTTTTCCATGATTAAAAAAAGAAAGAAAGAAATTAAAATAGATAACTTTATTTCAAATTATCACAGGTTTTACGGTTCAGAACTTTCACTTCCATTACCCGACTACCGCAGGTAGTGGAAGTATTGTATTCGGTCCAAAAATTCGATATGCAGTTTTCATCTGATTTACATGTTTTAAGGTCTCCTGAGTCTAAAAAATTAGTTTTTGGCAATTGGTCAGTGTTGGTATGTGTGTGTGGAATCTTCTGACTATCATATCTCCGAAACTAATAAAGATAGAACTGCGAAACTTCAGAATTGAGACAGTTCTGGTACAGAGATGATTTTATTAACTTTTGATAAAAATTAGAAAACCGGAAGTAGGGCATCAGGAACCGAATGTGAGACCGTAAGTCCGTATCTCGAAAATGGCTCGAGAATACAAAGTTTTAACAAAAGTCAGATCTTAAAAACGGCTCTAATGATTTTCTTGAATCTGTTACATAAATCTTTTTTAGATAACCTTTCCCTTGTATTGCATGATTATTACAAGAAAATTAACAGTCATACTGATTAGGTAGGTTAGTTTTAGATCTTGGAAATTGGTGTTTCAGAAAATGGCTCTACATTTATTTTTATTTATTTTTATTTATTTTTATTTTTTTTTAAACTTGCTATATAAAACCTCTTTTATATGTCTTTACACGTGTATCAACTTTCTCTCACTGGAAAATTTTTAGGTGTCTAATTTGTTAGGTCAATTTTTACGTCTTCTGACACATTATCTACCAAAAGTGTATATGTGTACGAGAGAGTAATGGAAGTCGTGTGGTTGTTTCACACCAGATTTTTTCTAAAGGTATGGATGAGTTCCCTTGTAAAATTCTCATATGATAAAATATACTCCACCCCTGGGAAGGATACTTCTTCATAGAAAACATTTTATCCTTGTTGATTATTACTATCATAAATAAATATATTTTTCTTTCCGAACGTACATATGTAAGGAAAATATTGTAATCATGTCAAAAATCCGAATTTGAGATTTTGATGTTTCTATACGTTTCGTCGTCCCCTGAGTCCGTTTTCACTTTTTTACGATGATGTATGTATGTGTGTGAGTAAACACGCTAGCGTCTAAACGTTTTGCTTGAATGAGCTGAAAGTTGGTCCGTATGTTGTAAGTCACCGTAACAAGAACCCTATTGATTTTGGTGAATCTAGCACTTATAGTTTTTTTGGAGGGACACCAAAAAAAAAAAAAAAAAAAAAAAAAAAAATCTTTATCATTATAATCTATGGGGCCAAAATTTTAAAAGTGTGATAGCATCTAACCGCCTTATTAAACTGAGCAAAAAAATTATACACTGTTATAGGTCACAGTTGCACGAACTATATAGATCTTGGGGAATTTATAACTTACAGTTTTTTTACGGGAGCACAAAGAAAAATTCTTTATCATTATGGCCTATCGGACCAAATTTTTAAAAGTGCGATAGCGTCTAAACACCTTATTCCATTGAGCTGAAAATTTATATCATTTATATGTTGCGTACTTGGGGGTTCGTGAGTTGTCTGAGAATGAAAGGCCAAACGTACAAAAATTCAGTAATTTATTCACAGAAAATTCCAGAAAAATGCAGGTCTATAAACCAAGTATCAGCTTCAATTCAAACAGTAAACACAGCTTAAACAACAGCTGTCAATAACAAATCCACAGTACAAACTGTATACCAATAACACTTGAAGCAAGTCTCTCTCAAAGAGGCTCAAGAGCAATACAAGCACTAGCGAAGCTCGCTGAGATCTGAACTGAACTAACTGCCTTGGCGAGGAAGCGCTCCTTATATGCTGTTCCATTGAGCCCAGATTTTTCGAGAAAACTCTAGAAAGTGGTCAACCAATCAACTTACAGCTTCCATATTTGGTATATCCCATATAAGGATTTTCTCGCCAAGGTCGCCAAAAAAATCGCCAAGGTGGGAAAAAGTCGCCAAATTTGGCGCCAAATCCATTACGTGCATTACTGGGGCTTTTTAATGCGTTTTTAAGGGAAAATAAGGCTATTTCAACGCTAAAACGACTAGAAATGCACAAAATTAGCACTTTATCAACTTACTAAGCCTCTTTGAAAGAATTTATACAAAAATAAACACAATTATTTACAATTTCGTAACACTGCCCCCCTCCCAAGGACTGCACGTCCCGGGCAGTGCAACCCTTGGTAAAGAGGCGAAACTAAACAAATTTACACAATCTAAAACACAAAAACTAAGTTGCATATAACGATAAAATAGAAATACAAATCAAGTGAGAAATATTTAAAAAATTCACAAATATGTTCAAATATTTATATACAAATATTTACAAATTTCACAAATATGTACAAATATTTACATTACGCATGCGCAAATTTTACCAGTATTTACATTTTTAATTTTTAATATTACCGTTACTTGTGGTACTTGGCTAGCCTATTATAGTGCACCACCTTCGGTTTTGATGAAGGTGTTTTAGTGATCCGCACCACTACATCATTCAGCCTTTTTAAGACTGTGTATGGTCCGTCCCAGCTGCACTGTAACTTGGGAGAGAGTCCTTTGCGTCGAACAGGATTCCACAACCAGACCTTCTCTCCTTCCTGAAACTCATGTTGCGTAGCCTTTAGATCGTACCTTGTCTTCATTTTCTCCGATGCAATGTGAATTCGCTCCCGAGCAAAGTTGTGAACGTCCTCAAATCGTGCCTGGAGATCTTGGATGTACTCCTCGGGCGATGAAGGCGCATCGGGTGGACAACCAAACAGGAGATCACAAGGGAGACGAAGTTCACGTCCAAACAGCATCTGGGCTGGAGTGTAGCCGGTGGTTTCATGGACAGCACTTCGATAAGCCAGCAGGAACAATGGCAACTTCAAGTCCCAATCTTGCTGGTTCCTTGATACTAGAAGAGCGAGGTTATTCAGGATGGTACGATTGAACCTCTCGACCATGCCGTCCGACTGGGGATGTAAAGGTGTTGTCCGGGTTTTGTCTATGCCAAGAAGTTGACACAGTCCTTTGAAAACATCAGAGGTAAAGTTCCTACCTTGGTCGGTATGAAGTTGTAGGGGCGTGCCGTACCTTGACACCCATTGCTGCACTACGACCTCTGCGACTGTGCATGCCTCTTGATTGGGAATGGGATATGCCTCAGGCCACTTGGTGAAATAGTCCATCACGACGAGAATGTATTTATTTCCACTGGAGGTCCGTGGCAAAGGACCCAAGATGTCGATTGCAATCCGTTCAAATGGTGCTCCTACGTTATACCGTTGCAGTCTTCCTCGACTTCGTTTCTGTGGGCCTTTACGTGCCGCACAAGCATCACAGGATTTACACCATTTCTCCACATCCTCCTTTGCCTTGCACCAGTAGAAGCGTTCCCGAACTTTCTGCAGAGTCTTCATTACCCCAAAATGGCCTCCGGTAGAGCTACTATGCAGTTGTTCTAAAACAGCTGGAATTTTTGATCTTGGTAATAAAATCTGCCATCTGAAGCTTTTCCCATCATCAGATTCCCACTTTCTGCATAATACGCCGTTTCTGATATGAAGAGAGTCCCAAAGTGCCCAATAACTTTTCGTAATGGGACTAAATCTGGAAATGCCCTGCCAGGTAGGTCTGTTGCTGGTCGTCTCCTTCAGCTGTAATATTGGCTTTATGTCAGGATCTTCCAACTGGGATTTTCTAAGTTCTTCGTCACTCCATGGATCGGGATCTTGATCTGATGGTGTTGAGACAGTAACTCGGCAGGCAACCGGATTTATCGGCAGGTATTTCTGTTCGGCTCTAGAGCAATACTTGCAGCTTTCCGAGCAGGGCTTCCGTGACAAGGCATCTGCATTACCATGTAGAGTCCCTTTACGATGACGTATCTCGAAGTCATATTCCTGCAGGCGTTGTATCCACCTGGCAATCTGTCCTTCCGGGTTCTTGAACTGGAGCAACCACGTTAAAGATGCATGGTCAGTCCGGAGCAGGAATCTTCTGCCATAGAGGTAATGATGGAAATGTTCTATGGCTTTTACGATGGCGAGTAGCTCTTTCCTGGTGGTACAGTAATTTCGCTCCGGTTTAGACAGGCATTTACTCCAATAGGCAATGACATGTTCTTGACCATCAATTTCCTGCGACAGAACAGCACCGACACTCTCATGGCTGGCATCTGTATCAAGTATGAACTGTCTGTCGGGCTGTGGATATGTCAAGATAGGCGATGATGTTAAGGCCTCTTTAAGTCGCTTGAACGCTTTTTCACATTCATCTGTCCACAGGAAATTCTGTTTGGCTTCCGTCAGCTTGTGCAGTGGTCTGGCAATATTTGAGAAACCCTTGACAAACTTCCTGTAGTAAGTGCATAACCCCAAGAAACTTCGTAGTTGGTGTACATTTTCAGGGCGACTCCAGTTCTCGACTGCAGAGATCTTCTCAGGATCAGTTCTCACGCCTTCGGCAGAGATGATATGGCCGAGGTAGCTCACTTCACGACGGAACAAGTTACACTTGCCTGGATTCAATTTGAGGTTAGCCATTCTGAGTTTCTCTAGCACCTTTCGGATGTTTCGTAGATGATCTTCAAAGGTGCGCCCCACAATGATAATATCGTCCAAATACACCAGACAGGCCTCATAGGAAAGTCCTTTTAGCACTGTCTCCATCAGGCGTTCGAAGGTGGCAGGAGCATTACATAATCCGAATGGCATAACTTTAAATTGCCACAGTCCCTGTCCCGTGGTGAATGCAGTCTTCTCACGATCATCAGGATGTAATTCTACTTGCCAGTAACCGCTCTTCAGATCCAAAGTCGAGAACCATTTATTGCCAGCAAGTGTGTCTAATGTGTCGTCAATTCTGGGAAGAGGGTAACTGTCTTTCTTCGTGATGTCATTCAAACGACGATAATCCACGCAAAATCTTGTTGAACCATCTTTTTTTCGCACCAGTACTATGGGAGAGGCCCAAGGACTCGTTGATGGCTCGATGACATCATTGTGCTGCATTTCACTTAGAAGTTCAGTGACCTCTTCCTGTTTAGCAAATGGAAGTCTTCTTGGATGTTGTTTGATTGGAGGATGATTTCCTGTATTAATTCTGTGCTGGGTGATGTTCGTTCTCCCGACGTCTTCAGGTGTTCGAGAAAAAAGGTCTTTAAATTCTTGGAGTAGCTTCTCCGCAGCACATCTCTGTTCCTTTCCTAACTCTGCATTCTTGAGTAATTCCGCCATTAATTGTTCGGAAGACTTGGATTCGGTTGATTGCGTGGGGCGGTTGATGCATGTGACAGGAGTGCAGGTTGCTAACACCTCATCCTTCTTCACTGTCCGGACCTTATCGCTGATGTTTGCGACTCTCACAGGAATAGTACTCTTTGAGAGATCAACTAGAGATGAAGCTACCAGAACTCCTCTTGGGCTATTGTCTGTGTTCGGGTATTCAATCAGTCCATAGCGGAAATACTGCTTAGTAGGAGGTGTTCCTGAAACTATTGTCTCTGTATGTGGAGGGATGGAAATTTCCGACTTGGCTGTTATCTGGCATATTGGCTGAATGTCTTGATTTTCAGCGTTGAACACAGCTATGTCTTCCGAACTCGAATGCAGTTCATTATTCTTGAAGTCCAATTTAAAGTTAAATTTTCTCAGGAAATCAATTCCAATGATTATAGGATCTCTTATATCTGCCACATATGCCATATGATGGTAACTGGCATTCCCAAAAGTGATGATCAAGTTCATTTTTCCATATATTTTGATTTCGTCTCCGGTCACAGTCTGGAGTTTAACGCAGGGCGGAGTCCAGATGATCTTCTCTTTTAGTTCTTGAGCCAAATCCGTTCTAATGATGGTCACGTTGGCTCCCGTGTCCAGAATCATCCGGCAGGTGGCGTTGTTGACTTGGCCATAGACGTGAAGTCCATTATCGCCGCCACTCATCGATGAAACATGAAATACTGTAAATTGGGGCTCTTTAATTTTAGGCAACCTCCGCCCCGCGAGATGGCCTCCTCTTAGTTTCCCTGCAGTGATGGTGAAGCCGGGTTATTTCCTACAGTTGGTCGTACAGGGCAGTTCCTCTTCACGTGACCATCCCCTCCACAGCCCCAGCACTTTATCTTCCGGTCCTTTATTTCCTTTTTATTCTCCAGGCTGCGCAATCTCTTTAAGATCTCCGCGAAACTTCTCTTCATTTCATTCTCATCAGCAGGCGTATCATTTAATGAGACTGCTCTTATGGTATGGCGGTCTTTACGGGAGGCTTGTTGGGCTGCCTCTATCCTAAGTGCATAGCCTAAAGCTGATTCTACGTCTCTGATGTTGGAGAGTCTCAGCGCTTTTTGAATTTCTGGATCCCGAACAGCATCGATAAAGTACTGAAGAGCTAAGTCGTTTCGAGTGTCAGCTTGACAGTCTGAGAATGCTAGGTGTGACAATCTCTGAATGTCCGCTGCCAGCTCTTGCAAACTTTCGCCCGTTTTCTGGTAACGGGACTTTAGCTGGAGGCGACTATAGTCCTTAGAACACTTCTCTCCGAACCGTAGCTCCAGTGCTCTAGTCAAGGCCTCGAAGTCGTTCCTTTCTTCTTTAGAAACATTTCTCAGGATCTCGGCTGCATCTCCCCGTAATGCTGCTGCTAAGTGGACCGACTTGGCGGTAGAGTCCCAGCCGTTAGCTTCAGCTACGATGGAAAACTGCGTCTTATATACATGCCAGGAGGAACTGCCGTCGTAGGTAGATAGCTTAATAAATTCGTGATTCTGGTTTCTTCTCTCTTTCCTTTCAGTTTCCTGGGGCTTGGATTCTAACTTTTCTTCGAGATTCCGAATCTTGCTCTGCAAATCATTCCCTATTACCTCTCCGCTCCACTCTTCTCTCATTTTTCTCTCAAGATCTTCCTCCATTCTCTTAAACTTGCTTTCTATCTCTGAAACCTTTCCTTTCAGCTCTTGATCAAAGTTTTCTTTAAATTTCTCCTCAAAATTCTCTTCTATCTTCATAAATCTCTCTTCAAAATTCTTTTCCACTTTCAAAACTTTCTCTTCAAAATTTTCTTCTATCTTTATAACTTTCTCTTCTATTCCATCCATTCTGTTTTCCATATCCGATAATTTACTTTCAATCACTTCCTTTACTGTCGAAAGTTCTCTCTTCATCTCGTCTTGATTAGATTTAATTTCTTCGGTCAAACTGTCTTTCAACTCTCTTTGCGATGTTTCCATTTTCTCTTGTGCTACCTTCATTTCTTCAGTCAAACCGTCTTTCAATTCTCTTTGCGATGTTTCCATTTTCTCTTGTGCTACTTTCATTTCTTCAGTCAAACCGTCTTTCAACTCTCTTTGCGATGTTTCCATTTTCTCTTTCAATCCGGTTTCCATCTTTTCCTGACCGGCTTTCATTTCATTCATCTGGGTAGCTAAGGTTTCTAGAAGTTTTTTCATCTCTTGCTCCATAGCCCTCGTTATCACCATTCACAGACAATCCCGCTTCTGACACCAGAAATGTTGCGTACTTGGGGGTTCGTGAGTTGTCTGAGAATGAAAGGCCAAACGTACAAAAATTCAGTAATTTATTCACAGAAAATTCCAGAAAAATGCAGGTCTATAAACCAAGTATCAGCTTCAATTCAAACAGTAAACACAGCTTAAACAACAGCTGTCAATAACAAATCCACAGTACAAACTGTATACCAATAACACTTGAAGCAAGTCTCTCTCAAAGAGGCTCAAGAGCAATACAAGCACTAGCGAAGCTCGCTGAGATCTGAACTGAACTAACTGCCTTGGCGAGGAAGCGCTCCTTATATGCTGTTCCATTGAGCCCAGATTTTTCGAGAAAACTCTAGAAAGTGGTCAACCAATCAACTTACAGCTTCCATATTTGGTATATCCCATATAAGGATTTTCTCGCCAAGGTCGCCAAAAAAATCGCCAAGGTGGGAAAAAGTCGCCAAATTTGGCGCCAAATCCATTACGTGCATTACTGGGGCTTTTTAATGCGTTTTTAAGGGAAAATAAGGCTATTTCAACGCTAAAACGACTAGAAATGCACAAAATTAGCACTTTATCAACTTACTAAGCCTCTTTGAAAGAATTTATACAAAAATAAACACAATTATTTACAATTTCGTAACAATATTATAAGTCACTGTTGCGCTAACTATAAGCATTTTGTTGAATCTAGCATTTTTACAGGGACACAACGAAAAATTCTTTATCATCAGGATCTTTGGGCTCAAAGTTCAGTGGAGTTAAATTAAAAATCATGTGTTACATGGAGAAAAATACTCAAACACCCTATTATAATTTTCTCTCTTTTGTTTAAGTAACAACTCCTCTTGCTTTACTTTATCTAGAAAACCGTTAATTGCTCAATGTTTGGAAAGCCGAGTGGAGTCACTCTAGATTTTTTTATTTGACAATGATTGGTTAAAAATAAACTTCATTGTGTGCATTTATATGAAACTAGCTGACCCGTCCGGCTTCGCACGGATGAACAAATTTTAGCTAAAAATGGATAGATTTATGTTTGATTTATATCTGTAAGAATATGTTTCATTTATATTTGTTTATTTCATTAAATCTTATAATCTAAACACCATTATTAAATTGACTAATTTATTTTTAATATTATCAAAGTCCAGCTAATTTTTAAACTATTAGCAACTTTTCTTTCCTTCTTTAGTTAAAAATATTAATAAATGTACTAAACTTTTCTTTATATTATAAATATAAAAATAATTATATAGTACTATGAAATAACTGAATGAAAATGATAGTAAATTTAAGTTATAGGATTCTCATCAGACATAAAAAACTGTGTGAGGATTTTTCAGTGTTACTCAGAAACAAACTGAGGTTGGTTGTAGGGTTTTAAGGCCGATTGACTCCACAAGTTTTCTAGGTCTAGAAAGGGGTCTTTCTAAGGGGTCCTAGCCTGTATTTACATGAGTTTTGGAGGAAACCACGGAAAACTCCAAACGACTAGGTCAATGAGTGCAACCTGGAATCGAACCCGGCACCTCCCATCTTTAAATGCAGAACCGCTCAGCTGCTGGTGGACTAACAAATTGAGGTGTTTAAAGTATTGAGCAGAAAAATACAAATAAATAAATAAACACATGAAGTTCTGAATTAATGTGTATTTACATTCTATAGAAAATTGTATTTTTTTAAAAATATATTTAGCTGTTAGTTTTGAGTTGTCTACTTGTTAAGATTTTTTCCTTTATATATGGTTGGCTCATTGTAAAAGGGGTGTAACTCCATACTTTTAAATATGTATATTTTTACTTAATTGTATCACATTTTGTCACACCTTTCATTATAAAAAAGAAAACTCCAATAATTGCATTAAAGACCCATAAATGGCGTTACATGTTTTTCTCAGAAAACTAAAACTTATAAATATTCATTATATAAATGAAGTTTCTAAGTTATTTCAAGTTATTTTTAATAGAATATATAAATTCTTATAACTATCATTTGTATTTAACACAAAAATTGATAATACTTACTGAATCTTGACTTGACGTTTCTTTCTATGCATAAATTTGTAAAAAGCTCATTATTTCAAAATCAATTTCCAAGGAGATAATTCACTTTTACAATGAACGATCCATATATTTCAGTTGTACTAAAAGCAGTATAGCATTTTTTTTTTTCCTCTTAAAATCTGGAGTGACTCCACTTGACTTTCCAAACATTAAGTAATTAATAATTGTTTAAATAAAGTAAGAGGTGTCATTAAATAAACAAAAGAGAAAATTAAAGGGTGTGTAAGTATTTTTCTCTATGTAGTATGTTCTTTAAATTAACGCAATTACCCTTCAAATATTTTGAGCATATATCATGATGATAAAATAAAT
>OZ005658.1:14292379-14343379 GCA_963930645.1 Salticus scenicus
TTTTGTTGTGTCCTTGTAAAAATCTATTAATGCTAAACTCACTAAAATCTATGCAGATCATGCGACGGTCACCTATAACAATTATATAAATTTTCAGCTAAATCAAACGAGGCGATCAAAGTCTTTAAAGACACTTTAAATATTTTGTGCCCATACGCCACAATGCTGAAAAATTTTTGCGTCACTTGTGTTATCTGTCAGCTTTTAAGAAAATGCAACCTTCATCGATTAGTAGCTGAATAATAGCATATTAAAATTTTTAGAAACAAAAAGCTTGTGTTACTGCTAGTTAGAAACGCATATATTTGTTATTGATATTGAATAATATCGTCTTGCAGATAGGAATTAGCTCTCCAGTGAAGCTTGTTGCAGGATACAGGAAAAAATTCTGCCACAGAAGATATACACATTTTCCAAGAAATTCTTTTTTTTTTCTTTTTAATTCCACTTTCTCATTCTGAAAATTCACATCGTTAAATTAATACTCATCAAAAAAAAAAAAAAAAAAAAAAAAAAAAAACTATTACAATTTTTAGTTTAAAAATGCAAAATAACTATTGTTTGTTTTCGTTAGCTGTGACCCTGCTCACCTATGCGCATGCGTGAGGTCTGCATTGATTTTGTTAAAATAGGGTAGAAGCGTAGAAGATGAGAGAATGTTTACATTTTACGAGTGTGCGGTTTCTTTTTTCTTTTTTTTTCTTTTCAGGACATTATTGAATTTTGAGGCGATACTTCTTCGTTATATTCGTATAAAGGCAAAATGCTGATTTTTCCCCCTTGTAATTTTTAAATAAGTGTAGAAGATCAGTTTTATTCTTCGATGCAAAATAAAATCCGTAAACTTAAAAGTAAATGCCTGTTTTCTTTCTTCTTCTTCTTTTTTTTTTTTCAGTTAAAATTATTTTTATTTGCTTACTTGATCTCTAAATTCGTACTATATCTGTCATACCTGAACACTTGTTTCATGCACTGATTATAGTAGTAAATTAATTAAAAATGACTTAAATTAGGTAAAATTTACATAATTCATTAATAAAAGAAGAGAAAAAGAACAACGTTTACAGTAGACTTTACCTGTAGTAAAAGTAATATATTTTTTTCTTTTAAATTATACTGCTAAAATAAAAATACCATATTTTTGGATCTCTATTTTACAGAAATTTACAGAAAATCGTATTTAAATCAAATCATTAGATTTTTTTATCATGATTATTTTACACCTTTTATTTTTCGCGCATATTGTCATATAAATTACATTAAATAAAATATTGTTAATTAAAATTAAAAATTAAACTTTAAATTCGCGTAAAAAGGTAAAATAAATATTGAAGACTCATAAAAAGAAAACGAACACGTGTAGAACGAAAAGCGCATTTGGCTAAGTACCCATCTCATTCAACGCATCACCCCTTTTCCGAGTAGGATCGTTCCGCGAGAGGTAGACATGGTTTACGAAAACGGACAGTAATTGCATTTTTCTTATTTCTAGCTGAAAGATAAAATACTAAAATTAAAAAAATTCAATTTTTTGAAAATGAGTACT
Organism: Salticus scenicus; assembly: GCA_963930645.1. Taxonomy (NCBI): domain Eukaryota; kingdom Metazoa; phylum Arthropoda; class Arachnida; order Araneae; family Salticidae; genus Salticus; species Salticus scenicus. The sequence continues at coordinate 14,293,926 of OZ005658.1, forward strand.
AATGTGAACTTTCTGAATGTAAGAACTGAATGTAAAATAAAATAAAATAAAAAAATGAAAGACTTTTTCTATTAGCTTGATTCACACTGAAATGTATGAAAAAATCAAAGGTTGCCACCTAAATTTCATACTTTAGTTTATTTTAAAAAATTTAATTGTCATATCGAAAAACTGTTTACACCCCTGGATTCAGAAAAATCGCCCCTTCCATTTGGTACCGAATTTGTAACGAGCCCACATACTTTTTTTAAATGACTGAAATGAATTAAAATAAAGTGTTGTCACCTAAATTTCATACTTTAGTTAATTTAAAAAAATCTGTGTCAAAAAATTGTTTGCATCCCTTGATTCAGAAAAATTGCTCTTTTCATTTGGTACCGAATTTGTAACGATAGAACTGATATTCCAAATTTATTTTTCTCCGTTTCCGTTTTTAACCAAGATTCGGCAGACTGTTTATGACAGAGAATGTAAGCTAAAAAAAAGTCTTTAAAAATACATTAGGTAGTGAGTTATCCTATAAACAAATTTTGCCACAGAGTTGCATGCGATTTTATGACTGAAGACGGAGAAATTGTAAGAGGGAATGTACCTCTTGCAGTATCCAGGTAAGTAGATTTTTTATTTTTATTGTCACATTATCAAAGTTTATGTTAACTGTATTCTGGAGGTTAATGTACAACTGAATGAACTACTTTAAAATATCCGCTTGCCACATAGATGCTAAACAAGATAAAGTGGTGACTTTAACAATTTGCTACCCTCTCATGACTATCATAAAAATTAATATCATTCCATTGTCTATGTAAACATTCTGCATTTCAGAAATTAAAAATAAATTTAGTCAAGTGTCATCAAAATATCCCATATTTCGGAATCAGTCAGCAAAAATATGGCATATTTCTTAAATTATACATTAATAAAGCAGAAATTTCATTGATTTGCAGTTACATCTTTTCTTTATGAAATCTGTTTTTGAAATATATATATATTGATTCTCAAAGGGGAAAAAATGTACCAAATCAGTGCTGTTGAATGAATATGAAAGGAAGCTTAGTAAGCAAACTTCATAAATAGATAAAACTTGTAATAATTGCTTTGGATCAAAATAATAAATCTTGCTCATCATCTTTAAACAGAAAGTAGTCACAAATGAAGTATAAAAGCAACAACATACTTGGTGCTTTCACGCTACATTTGCACTTACGTTGCTTCACCTAATAAAGGGTCGTGCTCCATTATTTTGACCAGAAATGTTTGTTGCAGGTTTTTTCAAATTTATAGGTTTGTAAATAAGCATAAGCAAAACAAAATACGGCAGGAGGGGGGGGGGGGCTAAGGGCATATTGATTGCAATAAAGGAGAAATTATAGAACATGTCTTGCACTATGATGAATAGGTGACAATCGCAAAAACATTATACAGTAGAACCTCGATCCATCCTTTTTTTGTTGAGGTGCATGAAAACAAACTATGAAAGCAGTAAAACGATGAATGCAGGTTGTCAAAACACGAAGAAAAGAATGTTTATAAATTAATACACACAATGTACACAGTACACTATTAATAAGAACAAATTTGTTACTTTCCAAACTGTCAAAGAAATAAATCAATGTTACAAAACATTAAGTAAAATTTATTTTTAAAAATCTGTAATTTTATATCAAGTTTTTCGTTCATTTTATCAATTACACAGGAATTTTTTCAGATTTACAACATTTTTCTGATCCTTTTCTGTAATATATAGAAGTTTGTACATTTTCAAATGCCATAATTACGTTTACGTCATCAGTGTGAAAATTATACTCTATTTCTTCACTATTATTTTCAGTTTTTGAAATCACACATTTCTTCTATGCTTTAGGATACCACATGTCGTCTTGATTAATGCAAATATCACTAAATTCTGTACCCGACGCATCCTCTGCCTTTGCTACATGCAACCACTTCATCAACCTTTTCATCTGTATTATCATCATCATCATCATTTTCTTGCCCTTCTGTTTGATATTCTTCGTAATTTTTTCGCATGTAACCGCATTTCACGAAACAATTTTCTGGATTACTGAAGAGGCTACATCCTGCCATGTTGAAATTACAATATGAATAGATGATCCAGAGACATGACATCACAATTTTAATCCTCCATATATGTATTGGGAAAAGAGTTTTTAGGATGAAAGAAGCAATTCCAGTTTGCATGCCATATGGAACTGCTTAACCTTCAGAGGAAAATTTCTACAAGATCAGGAGAAAAATTTTATAACGATGAATGCAGAAAAAATGACTTTTTGAAGCATGATACATGCGGGTTTCGTTAACATTATTTAAATATATTTGTGCAGGGACCATAGAAATAAAACGATCAATGCAGGAATGATAGATCGGGATTTCACTGTGATTTCAATGCACAACCCCCCCCCCCCCTAATCTTTGATTTTCTGTCAGCTAATCGAAACAGTTTAGGAATACTACAGTGAAACCTCGTTAACGCAAATCTGAAAGAGGATAAAAAATTTGTTCATGCTATCAGTAACTAACCTTCATATAACTAAAATAATCTTCATTTTGACAAGGATTGTGGAAGCAGTTTGCATTAAAAGACATTCACATTAATGAGGTTAGACTGTATAACTTTTTGATTGTATGAAGAGCAAGTTACCTTCATATAACTAAAATAATCTTCATTTTGACAAGGATTATGAAAACTATTTTTCCAAAAATAAGTTTTCAAACAGATTTTTTTTTTTTTTTTTTTGAACAAAAAAATATAATTTTCTCCTTAAAAAAAAAAAAAACAAACAATTAAAACAGTTAACTTTCTGTCTAAATAAGTCAGAAAAAAAAAGCATGAAATATACTTTTAATGAAAATTTCAGTTAAAAATAATAACGAATCAAAGTCACAGACCCTCATTGCCAACAGCTGAATTCCACATTATTGTATAAGGAAAAATTTTATAAGAATTAATGATTTTTTTTTGAAATTCTATTTTCATTATTAAAATATATAGAATATTTAAATTTGCCTTTGTTTTTCTCAAAACTAATTCTTGAATTTTTAATATTTCCTTTTGAAGCTATAAATTGGGGAAAAAAATGAACAAAGTGCGTTTTTGCAGTTTATTACTTCAAAGTGAAATATTAAAAAAAATGTTTTCGGAAAACAAGAACAAATTTCACAATTATGAATTTTAAATATAGAATTACAAAAAAAAAAAAAAAAAAAAAAAAAAAAAAAAAAAATCTCATCACAATTTTATCCATAGAATAACATGGGGTTTGGCAAACAATAGCACAGAAGTTGTACAAGATAATTAGCAAGGTATGGCTCGGACCATGTAAGGGTTGATTCCATTAAAATTCTTTTGATTTTTATTCATCTTTGCTTTTTTTTAATTTGTTCTATTTTTAACAGTTGATAATACTGGATGATAGCTATAATCCTCTATTAAAAAAAAAAAAATAATAATAATCTGGAGTTTCTTTTTTTTTTTAATGTAACACCTACTATGAGATATTTCAAGTTCAATTCAATTTTAGATATTTTAAGCAAATAAAGAAATATTGAATTGTTTCACCAGGATCTCCAGTTACAAGTTATGACATCATTCATTTTATCTCTTAGACTTCCTTAAATTTTATTCAAAATTGAGATCTTTATTTTTTTAGGCAATTTATTGTATTTCCTGGTGCTTGCATAAAAAGTGATTTAAAACAACAAAATTGTGTTTAACAAAATAAGATTTTTCTCTAAAATTTTTAAAAGTGCAAATTTTGTGATTAAAGGTATTTCTTAAAATGTTTCGCCCCCCACCCTTTTTTCCCCCTTTCTTATTATTATTATTTGATCGAATATTTAATGACGATTATGACAAAATTCTGACTTTCCACGTCACTCTAAAAACCAGAGACCATAAAGTGACTTAAATCAGAATTGCTGCCTGACTTTGAAAAGCATTGCTGTATTATTATTTATCAAAAGATTATTTTGAAAAACAGATGTAAGTACAGTAGTGCATTAATTTATCAAATTATTTTTTAGGCTTTGAAAATTTTTTGGAGAAACACAGTGGAAAATGTTTCACCCCACATCACTAGTTGAGTCATGGAATTTTCCAGAATGATTAACACATTCACTGCCGATCTCATGCCAGTGCGTAATGTGAAATGTTTCAAATGTCAGTCCCATGAGATCGGCAGTGAAAGTGTTTATTTGTTTCTAGTGCAGAACTACCTCAAAATTTCTATAAACTACTAACAAAATTCTCAGTGAATTCAACTTCTATTCAGACTTTGTGTGATGCAGGAGAATTTTTGAAGTATATATATGATCATTTGATAATGAAGAGTTTAACAAATCTAACTACAATATGTGAACAGAAGTAAATAACTCAAATATAAGCAAAATAACATATTATTACATTACAGCTGGTGGATTCTATCTAATACATGCATGAAGGTAGTTGACTTCTGTTCGTAGACCATCACATAATTTGATATCAAATTGGCATTATGCACTAAAAGATTGTGGATGTAATTGTGTCATAATGTAATATGTTCATTTACTTGAAATTTGAGTGAACATTAATAATTGCTGTAAAATGAATTAAATTAAGTATAGGAATGGGAATTCTATGTTAATGAGTAAAGTATTGGTAAATAGATAACTATAATTTATTTAAATAAGCTGCAGTTTAAAAATGAAGTTTTATTTATAGTAATAGAAGGATTTACTGATCATCCAAAGTGTTAAGGGTTAGGATAGGGATGTTTACCTGAATAACGAGTATTTGATGCTGCTATGAACGATGACCATGTTTGATGCACCTAGCATAGAGGACGATTCTAAAGGTTTGGAAGGGTATCAAATTGACTGACAGGTTGGGTTTTGGTAATCATACAGTCATTCTGCATTCCCTATTATTTATTTTCTCTCGACCACAAGAGAAAATATACAAAAAATATAACCCCTCTTTTAACATTGTACTAATTGAGTCTGCATGTGCAAAGATTCTTCCAATGTCACAAAAAACATGGTCAAAACTATGAATATGAATTAGACTACTTAATTTCACAAATGTTATTTAGTTTGCTAATAATGAATGTTGCATAATGAGATAGTTTAGTTCTAATAAAATGAAGAATCTGTTAGAAAATGTAAATTTTAGAATTATTAAATCGGAATGTTTCTTCTAAAACTACATATGTGATAAAAGTTCTTATATTTGAAAAGATTTCTTTTACCATTGAATAAATTCCCTTAGTGATTATTTTTCTATGATTTTCTTAAGGAAAGAAGATTTTATTTTATGAGCCCGAACCTAAAAATTTTTTTTATGATGATGAGTTTTAATCAGAAAATTCAAGTAATGTAAAATCAAGTAAAATATAAAAATCTTAAGAGAAGATGTAATTTTACTTAAAGGTAAAATTATCGAATTTTTCGTGAAAAATATTTACAAAATTGTGCAAGGTATCAAATTTTAAATATCTGAAAGCTCTTTTAAAAAGAATCAAGTTTTATTTGTTAGAAATGGTATAAATAACAGATGTATCCTATGACGTTAATATCTTAATTCTTATAAGAAATATTACATTGAAAATACTTCTAATATAAAACTATTAAAGAATTTTTACATACATTACATTTAGAGTGAATAATTTTTTGTTGAAAATCAGTTGCATGCGAAGTGATATTATAAACTGCAAAATCAAAATTAAGAATGAGTTACTAACTCACAAAATGCACTTTCACTTAACCAAATCTTCTTTTTCAAATACTGTTAAAGAAAATAAAAAAAGATTTGCTTAAGTCACTCTTGTGGATTGCTGAATAACAAATCTAAGGAAATTGGAAAAAATTGTTCTATTCCTAACATAAAATTATAACCAATTATTTATTTCAACAGCCATCCAACAATAAAGTTGTACTGGGTGTTTCCTCGATGGAGTTATTGAAGCCTTTCTAATTTTATGCTAACTCAACAGCATAGATATATAGGGGAGACCCGTGTACCTAGGGCCGCTTTTTTTCAATGCCCAAAAACAGAGCCCTTGACCTGTTTAAAATTATCAAACGGATATGTACATATCTTTAGGACTAATTACTTCCAATTGGGATTAATATAAATACCTAAAATAATAAATTCCGACAAATAGAAGGTTTAAAAAAAAACTTCACTCGTGGCCCTAGGTACAACACCTTCTTTGTACCTGGGGCCTGACCTCATTGTACCTAGGGCCATTCTCTCAAATTTAGATTTCACTTTGAAATGAATAGAAAATAAGCATATAAACATGTATTATATAAAGGAAACAATATCAAGTAATATATTTATTTATCATATAATAATTATCATGTTGCTGCCTTAATTTGAAACACGAAATTTTTCACTTTCTTTTTCTTTGGGATATTCTAACAGAATTTTTTTTTTTTTTTTTTCAATTTCTTTTAATTTTCTTTCTTTCTTTTTTTTTTTTTTTTTTTTTCTGGAGTGTCCCTTGGATTTCTAGATCTCTCTGGTTTTCGGTCACATCTTTTCTTTCATGTGGAAGGTTTTGCTTTAGGTATTGCTTAGGTTCGTACCTGGTAAAGCATGACACACGAAAAGATGTTAGATGTTGAAGGTTTCGAAATTTCAACATGGCACGAAACAGAGACATCCAGTTCTATCATTGTTAATTCACTTTCTTCTTGGAAAATCTTTTTTTTTTTTTCTTGAAATTTATGGAGGGAATCTTGTCTTTCAGTCACATTTGAACTTAAATATTCATCCTCAGTGAATGTGTTTTGATTCATTGGCCATATGCCGGAAACACGAAAGCCTGATAGAATGTTTACAGGAGTAAAGTCCGACGGATGGGACTTGCCAACATTTTCAGCAACGGCATATATAGTGATTGGTTCACCAGGGTTTGCCAGCATCCAATTACTACAGAGTGTACTGTGTTTCTTAACACTTTCGCGACCGCTGACGTAGATTCACGTCATTTGAAAATATAAAACTCCACCAGTGGGCGCTTCTTTTGCAAATTGTATGTTATTTGTTTCTAAAAAATATACACAATATTCATATTTGTAGAATCAGAATACTATGGATGCAAATACTTTGATTAGAGAGAGTATGATTATAATGCATATCCATTTGTAATAAAAATGTGAATACGGAAAATTTTGTTTTGAAAAATTGTAACTTATGAGAAAAACGCCCATAGGCGGACCTTACTGTCAAAAAGACAAAAACATGCGGTTGCGAAAGTGTTAACAGGTCCAAACACACTGGCCCTAGGTACAAGGCAACTATGTGGCCCTGGGTACAAGTTTTGGTAACTTCATTCAAAATGCTTGCTGTCCACTAAAAAATCCACAGGCAGAGAAGACTAAGTAAATATCTCATTTATTGCTCAATATAAAAAGAAAATTAATATTTGACTTGCCTTTGTAAAATAGCAAAAAAGATGAGCTGCAAAATTTTACTTCAAACCATGTAAATTCGTTAAACAAATGTAAATAAAAAATATAATTTTATTAAAATGTTGATTTTTGCAAGTAAAAATAATAATTATCCAATCAATTAAACAAAAAATGTGTAAAATATGACAAACAACAATACAGTTTACATATTTCCAGAATACTTTGGAGTTTCAATTTAAAAAAAAACTATTCTCACCTATTTCAGTTTTATTATATATGTGAAAAGATAACATTAAAAACAAATAGCATAATAGGAAGGTATAACTCATAAATGTGCTTAAAAGGTTTCCATATTGCTTTAGAAAATCTCTTGGATGACAAATTTTCAATCCAGTACCGTAGTTTTTTTTACATTGCGAATATGTAAACAAACTTTTTTGTATCGAATTGCAATAATTTACTGTATTAATTAGTAACATATGTCATAAGATTTTCGTAACAGATTACACGATTACACAGCCGATTCAGAAAATAACTTCAATGAGCTTGCTTGAGGTATTTTAAAATTTTAACACGGTAATTAAAAAAACGTATCCACTGTTTACAACACTGCACTAATAGGCATATTTTACTCTTGGAAATTAATCGATGCTAGTACAAAATCAATAAAATCCTCATGAATTGCACTCAAGTACCTGTTAATAACTATTATTTATGGTTAATATGAATCAAAATTCTAAATATTTACTAGAATATGATTTTCAATTTAATCACTTAACGCATGTGTATCAATGGGATTTTAAATTGACATCCGACACAAGAACTTAGACTTTTGTCCACCAGAGGGCGTAATCGAGTGCTAAAGTTGCGAATACTTCCAGAAATTTATACACATTGCGGAAATCTTTTGTACTAATTCTTGAGCTCTCTTGGTGACAATCTGTTGCAGGTACTAGGATACTTTTGAAGAATCCAGAGACTCATTTGTAACATATCTGGGAACTTTGCAGTAGAAATCTATAGACTCTCTTTAAAACAGCACTCGGATTTATCCAGGAATAATGTAATAAAAGAAATTTCTTTTCATTATAATTTTTTAAAACTAAATGACGGATAATTTATAAATGGAAGCGAGTAGTTAACAAAATTAGTTGAAATCACTTATTTTTAAACAAGTTCTGTTTAAAGCAGTGGCGGCTCATGCACCGGAAATTGGTGAAGAGGCACACAGTATTTTACGCTGTATTCATTTATAGAATATAAATTTACATTTAAATAAGTATTTTTAGTTAATTTTAGTTAAAACCATGCTTAATAAAAATTATGATTAAAAATACTTAAATATTATTTTTGAGCTCTTCACCTATTTTCGGTTCACGAGCCGCCACTGGTTTAAAGTTTAGATAGTTTCTAGTACAGTCGGTAACAGAAGCGTCCGAATACTAGCAAAAATTCCTATGTAAAAAAATACACTTCATACGGTTTTGTTAAATAAATCCTTATCGTCAGTCGAAAGGACTCTTCAGAGACTGGCAACTGAAATCTTCAACTTCGGTTTCTTTTGATATCCCTTTGATGTGGGACTAGAGTTGACGCGAAGCAGGAGAGAGATTTTCTCGGCTGACAAACCTCCTACTGCGATCGAAATTGGATCTCTTTTGTAAAAGAGCAGTAAAAAGTTATGTCCTTCATTGTAAATGTGTGCAAAATTTCAAGGGTCGCTTTCGGACAATGGATAATTTATGAGTTTTGAAGCTCTGCTCATTGCCAGTGTCTGAAAGGTCCTTAAGAACATGATTCGATAAGGATTTATTTAATAGAACCGTATGAAGTGTACTTTTTTTACATACGAATTTTTGCTAGTGTTCGGACACTTTTCTACCGACTGTAGGTATGCGTCGCATGCCTAGCATACTCAGATAATACGCCACTGGTATTTTCCCATGAATATTCTGTATTTTTACCATGGCATTGTATCTTTCATTCATGAATGCGCAAATATGTACTTCAAATGTTATACAGTCGAACCTCGTTAACGTGAATCTCAAGGAGGATAAGAAATTTCTTCATGTTATCAGTAACTAATTTTCATTTTGATGGGGATTGTGGAAACAGTTCATGTTAAAAGTAATTCACGTTATAGAGGTTCGACTGTACTGAGAAAATTCTCCGAGAAATCATTTCATTAAAAATCAGGTCTGCTGAGATTTAAAGAAATTAGGAATAAAAAGTGAGATACATAAAGAAAGTATGATTATTCAATAGTTGTGTTGTTATTGGGCTATGTCGCGGTACCCCTTTCCAGAGTACAATCTAAAGCAGTTTCAGATAGCCCCATTTGCACTGTTTAACGAACATAACAAATGAATGTTTCTTAACTTTATTAAATGTGTAGATGGTTACAAGTTTGACGTTTTTGAGGAGATTCTTAAGATTGTTCCTTTATAAAAATTTCATTTTCATGCATGAGTACATGTATGGCTCCATTTTTTAAAAGTAAATATACTTTTTACACAAATGCGGCTTTTCTTAGAATATCATTAAAGTCTGCATAAATATGTACCACTTACAAAATGTTTTGGAATGTATTTTATAAATATTAACTAGTTCTTTTCTTCTTTTAAAAGAATGTGTAGATGTACAACTAAGTGTCTCTTCCAAAAAATTCTTAGAAAAATTTACTGCACATATGATTGTGCTTTTCTTTTTCATGAGTGAATTGATGATATTTTAGCCTAATATTTAAAGCACAATACACACAGCATATAGTTGTGTTGTTTCACTCGTATAAATACGCAAATTATTATAAGTATCTCCTCTTTTAGAAAATGGTTTTGGCTAAACCCCATCCCATATATTTGCAGTTTTCCCTCAGTAAAAATGCGTAATGAGTAAATTTCTAAATATATACTTATAACAGAAAATGTTTCAGAAACTTTTCACACACATACGCCTTTTTCTGCTCCATTAGTGCGTGAATGTTTATTCAAAATTTTGTTTTGGCAATTTTTTTAGAGTAAACTCTATACATATATGGTTTTTACTTTCAATGTATGCGTAGTATATACCTAGTTAGATTTTCTGAAAATCCTTAATGATTTATCTCGAATACGTATGGCTTTTCTCCTATATGAATGTATAAATAATTTTTTAGGTACTACGTTGATAAATTTGTAGAGTAAATAATGTGTAGGTGGGTTTTTGTACTACAATTTACAGAAAACGCTTAATGACTTATTTTACATATCTACGATTTTTCTTCAGTGTGGATGCATAGATGAGTATTCAGACAACCCTTTTGAAAAAATTCCTTTCAACACATTTCACACACACGTATGGCTTTTTTTCTGTATGAATAAGTGAATGCCTATCCAAATTTTTTTTCTGAGAAATTTAATTCCTTCTCTTCATAAAGTCCTTTCAACCATACATGAAACATTTTGGATTGTTTTCTATATTGGACGACTATTTACAGAAAATGCTTAATGACTATTTCATATGTCTATGACTTTTCCTCAGTGTGGATGCGTAGATGAATATTTAAATTACATTTTTAAAAAAATTCCTTTTGACACATTTCACATACGTATGGCTTTTTTCCTGGATGATTGAGTGAATGTGTATTAGAGGTGAGTTCGGGCTCTATTTTGGCAATCCGAGCCCGCCCGGGCCCGAAACATTTTTGAACTGAGCTCGCCCGAGCCCGAAAAATTTTGTGTGATCAGAGCCCGAGCCCAATATTGAAAGTGGTACGCTATGCAACGCATACACAATAGTAAAAGTAAATACAGTTTTCATTTTCAAATTAATTTTCTTATTACCAATCCTCAATTTAAATAACTATAAATGTTATTATAACAATTTATAATGTCTGTGTCTTTGTATACATGTATATATTTATATAATACATATTTATAGTGCAGCCCATTGTTTATAACGCGCCTGTCGGGGGACAAAAAATTTATCCGAATGAGTGATATAATGAGGCCCAACATGACGAAGGAGGAAGGATTACTGTATAACACTATGACATAATATGTATCCCGTTGAAAAAAAGCTCTATTTAGAAAAAGGAAAGTCAAAGCTACTAAGGTTTGCAAGATTATTTTGTGATTTATAACCTATCATGACTATTATGACATTACTAAAGGTGCTCTCAAAATGAATAAAATTCCTTTTTTTTTTTTTTTCTAGTTAGTGAAGAATAAAATAAACGGAACTTAGCTTGAATCCGAGCCCGCCCGCAGCCCGAAGACTTGCGTAAGATTTGAGCCCGATCGGGCTCGGGCTCGGGCTCGGGCTGAGCCCGTCTCATCTCTAATGTGTATTCAAATTTCCTTTATGTGAAAAACCAAAACATATATCACACACGTATTGCTTTTCTTCTGTGTGGATGCGTAGATGATATTTTAGGCTTTTCCTCCCAGAAAATCCTTTAGAGCATATTTCACATGCGTACGGCTTTTCTCCTGTATGGGTGCGTGAATGTGTATTGAAATTTCTTCCCTAACAGCACACTTATCCATAGTACATCCGGAGGATGTCCCTTGGATGCACTTTCATCTATAGGATATCCTGAGGATGTCTTGTGGATGAAATGTGCTGTTAGGGTTCTGTGGGAAAATCCTATAGAACATATTTCACATACATATGGTTTTTCTCCTGTGTGGATGCTTAGATGTACATTTACATTACTCTTTCGAGAAAGTTTTTTTTGACATATTTACATATGTATGGGTTTTCTCCTTTATGAATGCGTAAATGAGCCGTAAAAATTTCTTTGAAAATATTTTAGAACATATTTCACACACGTACGGCTTTTTTCTTATATGAGTGCCCCATACAGCACACTTACATCTCTGGAATGTTGCAAGACCATCACATCGACATTGGGAATGGACATAGACGTTCTGCTCGTCTCTGGAACATCCCAGATACGTTCTAGAGATGTAGAAATGTCTCAGCTTTGCGACAACGCATGCTACAAGCTACATCTCCAGCACATCGCATACATCTCTGCCACATCTCCAGAACATCGCAAATGTTACATCTCAGCGATGATCTGTTTCTGTATCTCAGCGATGTTCTATTTGCATCTCTCGGAGATGCGATGATAATAAGACATTGCGATGTACCTGAAACATCGATCGAAGAAACAAAGTGTGCTGTATGGGGCGTAAATGCTTATTCAAATTTCTTTTTACAGAAAATCCTTTAGATAATATTTCACACACGTATGGCTTTTCTCCTGTATGAGTGCGTGAATGTCTATTCAAATTTGCTTTTTCAGAAAATGATTTAGAACATATTTTATACACGTATGGCTTTTCTCCCGTATGAGTGCGTAAATGAGTGTTCAAACTTCCTTTTTGTGAAAACTTTTTACAACACATTTCGCACATATATGGCTTTTCTTCTGTATGTATGCGTAGATGTATACTTAGATAGACCTGTTTAGAAAATCTTTTAGAACATATTTCACAATAATACAGCTTTTCGACTGTGTGAATGTGTACATATCTACTTAATTCTTTCTCTTCATAAAATCCTTTCTACCATATATCAAACATTTTGGATTGATTTCTGTATTGGACGACTATTTACAGAAAATGCTTAATGACTTATTATGACTTTTGCTCAGTGTGAATGCATAGGTGTGTATTCAGACTACCCTTTTGAGAAAATTCCTTTCGACATATTTTACACACGTATGGCTTTTTTCCTGTATGAAAGTGTGAATGTCCAACTAAATTTACTTTTTCAGAAAACCTTTTGGAACATACTTCACACACATGGCTTTTCTCCTGTATGCGTGCGTGAATGAATATTCAACTTTTGTTTTTGGGAAAATCCTTTAGAACATATTTCACACACGTATGGCTTTTCTCCTGTATGAGTGCGTGAATGGCTATCCAAATTTGATTTATAAGAAAATCCTTTAAAACATATTTCACACACGTATGGCTTTTCTCCCGTATGCGTGCGGGAATGGCTATCCAAATTTCCTTTGTGAGAAAATCCTTTAAAACATATTTCACACACGTATGGCTTTGGGTTTTCTTCTGTGTGGACGTGTAGATGAGTAGTTAGACTAATCTTATGAGAAAAGCCTTTTTGACAAATATCACATACGTATGGCTTTTCTCCTGTATGAGTGCGTAAATGTGTATTCATTGCTGTTCTTTGGGAAAATCCTTTAGAACATATTTCACAAACGTATGGCTTTTCTCGTGTATGAGTGCGTGAATGACTATTCAATATTCCTTTTTCAGAAAATCTTTTAGAACATATTTTACACACGTACGGCTTTTCTCCTGTATGAGTGCGTGAATGGCTATTCAAATTTTCTTTACGAGAAAATCCTTTAAAACATATTTCACACACGTACGGCTTTTCTCCTGTATGAGTGCGTGAATGTCTATTTAACTTTTCTTTACAAGAAAATCCTTTAAAACATATTTCACACACGTGTGGCTTTTCTCCTGTATGTATGCGGAAGTGTGTAATTAGTTGGCTCTGTTTAGAAAATCTTTTAGAACATACTTCACAAGAATACAGCTTTTCCACTGTGTGAATGTGTACATATCTGTTTAATCCTTTGTTTTCATAAAGTCCTTTCGAACATACATCAAACATGCTTGGATTGTTTTCTGTATTGTTGTGTAGATATGCACTTGGGTATTCCTGTTTGGAAAAATTTTTAGAACACACTTCACTCGAACACAGATTTTCGCTTATATGCGTGTTTGTAAATGTATTCATATTTTCTTCAGAAGAAAACTTCTTTGAATATCTATCTCTCTCTTATAAATGAACATATTATCTCACAAATAAATGTTTTATTCTTGAAGTGAATTCAGAGATTTATCAAGATTAAAATTTTTAGGAATACTTGGAATTTTATTCTTTACAGAAAATCCTTTAGAATGTTATTCTCAAATATTACAACTTTTCGAAGTATGTCAATAAAAACTGAAATATTGTCTTTTTTAAGTATATATTACAAGTATTTCTTTTGCATGACAACTATATTAGGTTTACATGCTCATAAAAATATAAGAAATGTATTTAAAAAATAAAGGATTCACTGATCTCTATAGTAATCTGGATGACGGATCCCGTGCTGCCGAAGTGAAGCCTACAAGGAGGAACTTTAGGGTGTAGTTTGGTCCAGATTGGCGACTATATCGCTTCTTTTTAAGTTGTTTTTACTCTGTTTTACCTCAGTTGGCGAAATTATATCCTCATTCATTATTTTGAATTTTGATTAAGGCTGGGATTGCGGTGCCTCGTTCTTAAGTCTTATCTTAAATGTTACGAACTTTCTTAAATGGGCGTAGTTAAGAACGATCTTAACTTGGTATTGCGGTGCCTCAAGCGTAAGTCCTCCGCGTGTCCTCGTAAGAGAATGCCAGCCAGCCAATGGGAGACGCAGAGCGAGCTATGTTGTGATTGCGCGCGCATCGAGTTATGATTCCACTTAAGATGATAGCTCTGAGGTTGTCGTAAGATAGTGAGACACTGCAATACGACTTGCGTTTTGTTTACATCTTAAGACAGAGTTTGTGCGTAAGATAGTGTTGAGCGAGGCACCGCAATCCCAGCCTTACTCTGTGTTGTTTTCGCTTATGCTAATGTTGATTTTTATATTATTTCAAATATATTTTTCAGATTTTGTTCCGACTTCAAACATTTATTGAAAATAAAAACATTTATTCGAATATTTAAAATAAATACCTTTTATACTTCTTGAATAAAAAAACTATACAAGAATAAATTAAAAATATGTGAAATTATGACGTTATTTATACATACTATTAATTTTATTTTTGAGGGAGGGGGGGACTTAATATTTTTTCGTAAAACATAATTATTATGAAGAATTATTCGTAGTAGTTTTATTTCATATTTTAATTTTGAACTATCTAGTTATACAGTTTAGAATTTTTTTTTTTTTTTCAGTGTTTTATAATTAATTAAGAACAAAAATCAATTATATGATTTTTGCAAAGTTATTATTTTTGCAATTATATGATTTTTGGTAAGTTAATAAAATTAATATGCCTTAGATATGTTCAATTAACTTCTAAACTTCTTAGGGTCTAAAACTGCATGTCATCTATTTTTTTCTCTAAAAAGACCAAAGAGACAGGGAAAATTCAGGGGAAGGAATTTTTTTTTTCCAGATTTGTGTAGAAATCTTATACAGTGTGGGATATTGAATTATTCAAACAAATTGAAATACCCTGTATGCTTAAGTGCATATTATACACTTAAATATATTGCATAAATTTTCAGGTGATAAAAAAATACAACAATATTTTGCGGCAGTAAATGCAATTTAGTCGTCAAAGAATAAATTTTTTGAATAGCTAACGTGTTTTCTGGGACTACAGCTGGCAAATGGGAGGGGGGGGGGGGGAGGAACTTGATATTTTTTGCTTAGACATATAATACTCTAAGATTCACTCCTTTTTTTTTTTTTTTAAATAATGAATGCATGAAATATTCCTTCAGCATTTCTGTATTGTAACCAAAAAAAAATTAAATAATGAATGCATGAAATATTTCTTCAGCATTTCTGTATTGTAACCAAAAAAAAAGCATCGTTTATGTATTTTAAAGTAGAAAACTAAATTAACTGGAAATTCAAATAAGGAAAGCTTTAATTAAATTACCCTTAAAGAAAAAAAAAAAAAAAATCATTTATCTATTACTTTCTCTTACCCATAAGGTAGAGAAAGTACTGTTTTTGGGTCAAATTTTCGAAAGCGAGACTTTCTCATATTTACACGTTTTGAGGTCTCTTGAATACGAAAATCAGGTTTTTAGCGGTTGGTCTGTGTGTCTATGTGTGTGTGTCTGTCTTTTATCAGCATATCTCCAGAACAAATAGTTGCAGATATTCCAAACTTGGTATTCTAAATGTGTATCATATAGGGATGCTACAGTAAGCTTTTCGTTAAGATCAAGCAAATGGTTCTTGAACAGAGACAATCAAGAGAATTCTAATACATTACGTCTATGGGGGGGGAATTGAAGATAAGTAGAGTTTAACGTTTATAGACTGCACTAAACCAAATGAAACGAATATATATTTTTTGTAATAGAGATAGACAACTGGGAAATTTTTTTTTGTATATGTAGGAGCTTTGCCTCCCCCCCCCCTGGGGGGGAAGTCCCCCTCGAAGGGAGTAAATTTTCATGATGGGTATCTTACAAAAGAGCTCGCCAATACCTTTAAAACGAATGGTTGAACTATTGATCTGCGATGATTTAAAACAAAGTTATCGATTTTATTTACTTTTAACAAAAAAAAAAAAAAGATTTTTTTTTTTTTTAATATTGAGAATAAAATGGACTTTTTTTTGGATATTTGGTGTTATACTACTTCTCTAATATGGAAATCGTCTGCATTATCATAAAAGATAATTTTTTTAAATAATAATTTAAATAAATTATTTTTTAAAAACAGAATTATTTTTTAATAACCGAATTAAATTCTATATTAATGTAGGTTCATTAATGAAACGGGGGGTTCAGGGGGATGGTAGCCCCCCTCACACAGAACTAATTATCATATAAAAGTCTCCTGAAGCGTAATTTGAATTGTTTAACATAGGTCTACATAACAGTTCCCGTTATCTTACCTCTTAATCTCCAATCTGTATTTATAGTATTAAATTTCAGGGTAAGAGAAAGTCGTGTGAGTGACACACCAGATTATTTTTAACTAAAAAGCTATCTTAATTAGAAATTTAACTAAGGAAAGCTGTAATTAACTTACCCTTAAGAAAAAAAAACTAGCATTATTAAAATTAATGAAAGTCAATGAAAACAACGATGAACGTAATAATTGTCTTTTTTTTTTTTTTTTCACCCTCTGCTTTCAACAGAAAGTAAAGCATTCTCCTGTAATAACATAATGCAATACAATTAATTATAGTTGATTTAGAAACTGCTTACAAGTAATTCCTGAAATAAGATAGACAATATATTACACTGTTTAATAGCTTCTAGTTTTATAAAATATAAAATTAATAAAATAGTACTTTCATTATGTATTTCAAACTTTTTACATAAATTTTCCGTTTTATTACCTATTTATTTTTTAAGTTAAGGAGGTGCAATTCCTTCCCGGTGTTCTTGTCATGATATATTAAATTTTAACAATATATTTTGCCTTCTAATTATATTAATGTTCTAAAAAATTTCAAGAATAATCAATCTACTTTTACATCTATCTGTGAAAATTTGTTGCTCTATGAAAAATAAAAGAAATAAACCGCAAAAAGTAAGAAAATAAAGTCATATCATTATAGAAATTCCCATTGAGAAAGCGCTTAGAATTGCTTCCTCGGGTGTAGTAGGGGCGTGGGCAGGACTTCACCTGGTCTATTGGCGAAACGGAGCAATCGTCAATCCAGTAACCCTATACAGATCAGTGGAATTCATTCCTTTTATTGTACATTGAGAACGAACGTTCTTTTGTATTCTACCACATGCAACCACGGTGCATGCAACATAAAAGGCCGCGTTCGAAAATAGCTTTTTGGTTTTACTAGTAAATGAAAATGGAAGTCACCGGTAAATGCGGTTTTACCGGTTAGTGTGAACTTATCGAACGCTCCGGTTACTTCCCGGTTTGTTTATGTTTTTGTTTATTTACTGTAGCTAAACTTTCTTCACACAAGAACGATTCTTTTTATAATTATTGGAAATAAATGTTTTGCAACTATGCAAATAGTTAAATAAATAACTGCAAACAAGCAGTTGCTAAATTTTTAAGATTGCAGAAAAACTTAGAAACAAGAATTTTCTTGAAAAACATCAAAAATTGAGATTAGTATGCCCCCTTAAGAATTATATTTATTTGAGACAAGAAAAATACAGCGTGTAAAAATCGTGAGATGCTGGGCTTTCCACTAAGTTTTTTATTTATTTATTTTTCCTAAATAGTTATGAAGATTCTGATGGATTCACACATTGCCTTTAAATATTTATATGCTTTAGAATCATCATTGTTTCCATTTTATCAGGACAAGTTTGTTTTCAAGTTTAACATTTTTCTAATAAACACCAAATAATCTTTATTTACTTTAAGTTTCAAATTAACTCTGATGCCTCATTAATAAAATAAAAACAAAATACTTATTAAAGCTTTAGATTGCTTAAATTTCTCTTTCATCATCACCCATCATATCTATTTCATTTAATCTATTAAAAAATTTTCAAAGCATTACATACAGTGTATACACAAATTATAGGGAGTATTGCTTACAGTCCACTTTTCATGAATTTCAAAATCAAGTAATCATATATTTATCCAAATTAGCAGTTGTTTTAAAATGCTTTAATAGATTTTTCTTTTGAATTCTAGCTTGAAGAGAAACTATTTAGAATGTATTCAAATCTATATTTCTAACTTCTATAACTAAACCAAACATTTTTTAAAGTAAATTTTAAAATATTAAATATATCACATACAATGTTTGCTAAACCTTTCAGTAAATTTTAATAAATATATGTTTCAGTGGCGTATCCAGGGGGGGGGGTGATGGGACTACAGCCCCCCCCCCTTTCCAAAATTTGAGGCAAATATCATGTCTAATTGCTAAAGTTTTATAAGAAAAAAGTAAATGTTGACAAAAAAAAAAATTAGTTATTTAAGCAAATTCTTGCAATTTTTTATTAGTTTATGAGGATTTGGTACCATTATGTTTAAGTTTAGCATAGACAGGGTAAAAAATCTATTTCTACACGACAGCAATTTCTTACCCTGACTAGCGAACATTCGGAAAATTCTAATATTGGTATTAAATTATATTAATAAATATACTTATCTGTATTACAAGCCATTTGTGTTTTGTGTGGCATAATAAGCACAAAGGAATATCCAGCCCTATTTGTTTTATTCATATACTAGCAGGCTTTGCCCGCTTCGCTAAGCAGTATACTTAAATGAGTTATCAAAATTCCAAATCATTATTAATAATCTAAGTTAAAGTTTCCTCTGTGTTCCGTAGAGGTTTTTGCCGCTCGCAACGTGGGGAGTCCGGGTTCACATTGCCTTTGGCTACAACTTACCCACTTTTTACTTCCCCTTATCCAGCGGCTAAGTTAGAAGTTTTGCGAAATCTCACCACAGTACATAATGCGTACACCTAATAAACATCCACACACCAAAATTCATCATTCTAAGATAATGTAAGGTGAATTCAAACAGGATAACGTGTTTTTACGCATGTTTATTGCCCCCCGGCACCAAAGGGTTAAGGGGACGATTTTCTTAAATTCCCGTTGCAATAAGTGTCGGATACATACAAACAATTTGCACACCAAATTTCATGACCACAGATCCCATAGATTTCCCAAGACAAATCTAGCGCTAAAAGGAGGGGGGTCTTGAATTTGCTACTTTGTAACAGCTCCCCCCCCCCCCCCCCCAAAAAAAAAAACCAAAAACACAAAAAAACAAGAAGGTGTTTTTGCAAATATTCTATAGAAGACACATGGCTATTTTCAATACCTTTGTAACATCTTTAGTAGAGCTCTATTAAAAAATCCGGAATTTTTGAAATCCTCCCCACCCCTCCAAAAAACGATTTTTCCTTTAGGTACCACATGCATATAAACATTCCAAGCAGCAAACATCGTGACCTAAATTTCCCAGGACAAATTTAGTGCTAAAAAAGGTCTCTCGAATTTACCCTTTATAACACATACCCCCCCCCCCAACCAAAAAAAAAGAAAAAAAAATGGCAGATCACACAAAATCGAAAACATCTTTTGGAAATATCCTAAGGAAGTTGCGTAGCTTTTTCCAAAATCTTTGTTCCATTTTTGGTATAGTTCTACTCAAAAATCCGGAATTTGTAAAATTTCCCGCTAAAAATAGATTTTCCCCCATCCTCTCCTTAAAAATCAAAAATTCCTGAATTTCAGATATTGTATTATTTGTACTCATATCTTGTCTCTCCATGTGGAATTTCTTCACTGTGAAGTAATTTGGAACTGAGTTATGCTTACAAAGTTCTTTTTGCCTTCTGTCCCCCGAAGGGGGCAACGGGGGTAATTTTGATAAATCCCGTTACTTTAGATGTCGAATACATATAAATAATCCAAGCACCAAGATTTGTGACTGTAGCTCCCATAGCTCCTCAGGACAAATTTAGCACTAAATGGGGTGTCATGATTTTCCCCCCTCATAACCCCCCTCCCCCCTTGTCTCGTCGGCGCATGCAATAGCTTTCTCTGTTGCACTTAGGATTTTTCAAGGAGTTAAATTTTTTTTTTTTTTTTTTTTTTTTTTTTTTTAACTCCTGGTGCTTCACTCAGAAAAATCTCTGCTCACGTGTGGAATAAAGCACTCACGTTGAAGTTGACTTTAAAAAAAGTTGGACCCATAGGACATAATGATAAGAAATTTTTCTTTGTGTCTCTGTAAGAAAAAAAAATCTGATGTGAAACAACCACACGACTTCCATTACCCACTATCACATGAATATATGCATTTTTGAGATATAATGTGATCAGAAAACATAAAAATGATCTAAAGAAGTAGAAACCTAAAAATTTTCCGGTAAGAGAAACTTATAAAGATTTATAAAACGAAACTTACATATAAGAGCGAGGTAAAAAATAAGAGAAAAAATCCGTACAACCGTTTTTAAAGGAACGCCTTTGCGAGGCCTGAAATTGAGCTATTTATACAGGACGCCTATCAATTTTCCTGAACTAACCAACTATATTATTCGAAAGGACATCGAATAGAGTGTTTATGTAGCAAGTTTGAAGAAAATCGTTAGAGCCGTTTTTGAGATATGGACTTACGGTCCCACTTCCGGTTAAACTCAATTATTGACAGGAAAACAATAATTACATACAAAAGCATATTTAAAAGTGAGTTAAAATGGCGAGTTTGAAAAAAATCCGTACAACCGTTTTTAAAGGATCGCCTTTGCGAGGCCTGAAATTGAGCTATTTATACAGGACGCCTATCATTTTTCCTGAATTAACCAACTATATCATTCGAAAGGACATCTAATAGAGTGTTTATATAGCAAGTTTGAAGAAAATCGTTAGAGCCGTTTTTGAGATACGGACTTACGGTCCCACTTCCGGTTTTTCAATTTTCACCAAAATTTGGAAACTTCATCTGTACACCAGACGTATTTCAATTCTGAAGTTTCGTAGCTCTGTCTTTATTAGTTTTTGAGCTATAATAGCTAGAAGATTCTCCACATACATACATACACACACACACACATACATACACACTGACCAATTGCCAAAAACCACTTTTTTGGACTCAGTGGACCTTAAATTGTGTAAATCAGGTGAAAACCCGATATCGAATTTTCAGACCAAATACAATACTTCCATTACCTACGGTAGTAGGGTAATGGAAGTAAAAAACTATAAGGACTAAATTCATCAAAATCAATAGGGTTCTTGCTAAAGTGATTTATAACATACGTACACACTTTCAGCTTATTGAAACAAAGCTTTTAAATGCTATTGTGTTCACTCGCAGGCACACACATACATACATCACCGTAAATATAGCAAATATGAACTTAGGGAACCTCAAATCGTGTAGAAAATTCAAACTTCAAATTGTTGCAGTCGGATTATTTGGCACAATTACAATACTTTCCTTACATACCTATGTTTGGAAAGTAAAAATATGTTGATTTTTCTACAAATTTCTGGTCGAATTTTTATACGTAATGCCAGGGCCTGCTTGACTTCATGTAAGGCCTGAAGCACACATGCTTTCTTAGACCCACGCCAGTACTTGACGATGTGAAAATAGTTGAAAAAGTGACCAAAATTTTTGTACACAGAACAAATAGTGATCAAATAATCACAAAAGAAATTAGTTTTAGGGTCCCCTGCTATTCAGGGTCAGGGGCCCGGGCCCCACACGCCACTGCGATAATCAGGCCCTGCATAATGCATAAATTTCCGAATAAAAAATCTTAGCTCATAGGGGGGTCCGGACCCGCTGGACCCCCCCCCCCCTTCCCCGTCACTGTCGCCGGTTAATAAACTCAAAAATATCTCCTCAGCAGCCAAAAATATCATTTATGCACACAAAAATTTTTTTTTTTAACATTCTGATTTTTTTTAATAGAAAGAATCTAATGATCCCTTTGTTATCGTTCATTGTCGAAAATTTTACACTTGCAGCATAGTTACAAATTAAACACATAGTCTCGTAACTTATCTTCTTAATAATTTCAAGGAACATATTTTTCAGAGTGCAGTAATAAGTTACAAATTTGATTTGATTTGCAAATGATATATATTTTTTAATTATAAAAGATAAAATCTAGTTCTTATTTTGAAATAATTATAAATCAAGAGGTTTAAATGAAAAGATTTAAATTTCTAAGAAAAGCGTTAACTTTTAGTAAAGTAATGATAATTTTCGTTAAAGGAAAGCCTATAGGAACTTGGAATGAGTTTAATTTACTTATATCGAAGGAACAATTAATTATCTATCATAAATTAATTAATATTGTTTACTAATTTCATAATTTGTTACCTCTTGAAATTTCTTTCCAAATTCATTGAGTGCAGGAACGTTCGCCGGATATAAAAATCAGCCGCTTAATAAAATCACTTCGGCTGAGGACGAATGTGATTTTAATAAGCGGCGGGATCTGTACATACATACATATAGTAAAATATTTTTTTTTAATGTACAGTAATAACCATATTATATTTAAGGCCACTGAATACTACATAGATCAAAAATAATTTTTTTTTATCAAATTATCCTTTGATGACTTTAGTTCATTTATGAGAACAATTAATTCTACTAACTCTAATTAATTTCTTAAATTAATTCTTAACAAACTTATCTTAACTTTATTCCTTCATTATCTTCACGACAATTTATGATACTTTACGATAAATCAAAACTGAATCAAAACAAAAGAAGTAAACAATATACCGGGTGATTCAAAATAGATGTTACAGCAATTATCTCGTAAACTAAGAAAGATAGAAACATACTTCCAATTACAAAATTAGAGCAAATTAAGAGTAGATTTCAGATATGGCATTTTTTTGTCAAAGGGGCTGTATACATATTAAATACGAAATTTAATTTTTATACGGTCCCTCCTATCATGTGACTTATATTTAGAAAAATATTCTCCTCGCTCAAACAAGCAAAATAAAAAAAAAATCATCGCTCTAAGTCTAAATCTCGCTGAGTTATTGCAATTTGAAAAAGATGACTTACACCACTTTTTTTTCAATTTTGGCATATATTTTTCGACGCCAACGGGCCCACTTTAGGGGGTTATCTATGAGATGAGAAAATTTAGAAAAAGATCCTTTGTTTTAAAATAGCAACTAAAATCGTTCAAACACGTGAAATCAACAGATTTAAGAATTTAATGCAAATTTACATTCTTTCGTATTGTTGAAAAATTTAATAGTTAAATTTCTTAGGGGGGTCACCTGCAAATTAAAACACGTTAAGAGAGGGAAAAAACTAAAAGACTAGCAAAACCGTATGAAATTTTCATGCTTTATTTTTACCACTTTCCATCATGGTTGATAAATTTAACGACTTCGACTCTTTAACAATTCCAGCAAGATTGAAAAGTGTTAATGACTTCGATTTGTCTGTCTGTCCATCCGTCTTTCTGTGTGTTTGCGCTCTAACTCCCTTGAATATTCATAGAATTTCCTGAAACTGATACATGTTATTTGAGTTCCATATCGTATGTTCCTTATAGAAAATGGAGTGAATACCTCTGCTAGCTTGTGCACAGGGACACCGGAAAGTATTCCAAAGCATTCTGTTCTATGAGAGAGATTTTTATAAACCATATTTTAATACCTTTAATTTATGCATATATTAATAAAATTGAAATACGTTATTACAGTTTTCTATCGGATATTCTCTATAGAAAATGGAGGTTAAACACCATGACTGGTTTGTATACAGGGACACCCGAAAGTATTCCAAAGCATTGCGTTCTATGTGAAGATATTCTATAAACCAAAATTTAATTACTTTGCATAAATCTTAATGAAATTGAAATATGTTATTCATATGCACAAAAGAATGCTTTCTATACTGTACAGTACGATTAGCATTAGATTTACAGGGCACACAAAACTATTCAGTTACGTTAAGGGTTATTATTGGACATTTGCTGGAATTGTATTTTCGTTTACATTAAACATTTTCTAACAATTTTTAACTGTAAATAAAATTTCAATTTGCACTTTTTTTTTTTATTTTATTTTTATTTTTTTTGTCTGTCTGTCCGTCTGCCCGCCCCCAGCGTCTGTAAATATTTTCAGAAAATTTCAGAAATGATATATGTTATTCAGGTTTACTATATGATATTGCCTATTTAAAATGGCATTAATTAATTCTCTACAATTGGTTTATGTACAGGAATGCACAAAAAAAATGCCAATGTATTGCGTTTTTGGACAGATATTCTTATGAATTACATTTATATAACTTTATACTGTAAAAATCATAAGGAAATTCATATTTATCGCTAATATTTTAAATAATGTTTTGTATAGAATATGATATGGTATAGATGTAAAGTTCTATGTCAGGGTTTAATTATAGTGCCTATACTTTTCAAAACAAAAATCAAGTCTGTTGTCAATTTCCATGAAACTTGCAAACCTTGATCAACTTTTCAAGTGGCAACCAGATATGGAATCCAAAATACCAAATTCGCATTTCCTGTAGTTATTACTTTCTCATACCCATAAGGTAGAGAAAGTATTGTTTTTGGGCCAAATTTTCGAAAGTGAGTTTTTGTTATATTTAGACGTTTTGAAGTCCCCTGAATATGAAAATCGTGTTTTTAGCGGTTGGTCTGTGTGTGTGTCTGTCTGTTATCAGTTTATCTCAAGAACAAATAGCAGCAGATATTCCAAACTTGGTATTTTAAATATGTATCATATAGAGATGCTACACTAAGCTTTTCATTGTGATGAAGCAAATGGTTCGTGTACAGGGACACTCAAGAATATTCAAATACATTACGTCTATAGAGAAAATTGCAGGTAAGTAGAGTTTAACACCTATAGACTGCACTAAACCAAATGAAATGAATATTTAATTTTTACATGCATAAAAACATACCTCATGTAGAATATGGCAGGGAAATCATTCACTGTTCATTTACAGGGCTACACAAAATAACTAGATTATAATGCGACAATAGCTGAAAATTGATGGAAGTGCATTTTAGGTTGTGCCGTATGTTCTTACTATAGGTTTATATTTAGGTGCACTTTGTGGTTTGTACATATTCTTGAAAAGATATACAGGGTTGCAAATATTTAAGCTATAATATTCTTTTTTATTGTTAGTGAAAGTGCCTTACTACAATATTTTACCATGTCCAGGAAAGCTGCTCAGGATTAGAAATGAATTCCTCATAGACATATGATAAATAATGTATGTTTTAAAGCTAAATATGCATCGCTTGTGTTTTGTGTATTTACACGTTTTAAGGCTTCCTTATTACCAAAGCCAAGTTTTTTAAAGTTTGATTATTGCCTGCGTCGAATAATTTCAGGAAACGAATAATTTCCGGAGATCCCCCCTCACACAGAACTAATTATCATATAAAACTCTTCCGAAGCCTAATTTGAATTATTTTAACGTAGGTTTACATAACAGTACTCTTTATGTTACCTCTTAATTTCCAACCTGTATTTATGGTATTAAATTTCAGGGTAATAGAATGTCGTGTGAGTGACACACCAGATTATTTGTTGTTAAATTATGCTGATAATTCATATATATACAGATCAACGGATAAAAATTTGCCTTCCGTATTCAGGAGGCCTCAAAATGTGATATTATACAGAAAAAAAATCTCTCTCCAAAAGCTACTTTGTTTACAGTATGGGTATGAGAAATTAATTTTGCGTTCTGTGTCAGCAGTGTTCTTCAAAAAAAAAAAAAAAAAAAAAAAAAAAAAAATTAAAACCCGAATAAACTACTAGGTCAGAAACGCCAAAGAAAAATATTTGAAATGCATACAGCTGTTTCGGTAGCCTTAAGCGTACCGTCTTCAGTGCAAAAAGATATTCTTTTACTTATTCTTTATTTTACTTCTTTTAATTATTCTTTCTTCTTAATTTTTCTTATTCTTTTTGCACTGAAGACGGTACGCTTAAGGCTTCCGAAACAGCTGTATGCATTTCAAATATTTTTCTTTGCTGTTTCTGACGTAGTAGTTTATTCGGGTTTTAATAGTCCTGTATATTGTCTATAAACTATATGCATGTGACTTTGTGTACGTAAATTTAGTGTTATATGTAAAACAAGTAACACAAAATGAAATACACTTCCAGCAATTCCCAAGTATAGCTCCAATATATCGAAATACTCTGGGTAACCCTGTAAATAAATGATGAATGGCTGCCATACCAGAATCTACATAAAACATGCTTTTATGCGAATAAAAAATTTGTTATTTCCATTTTGTTTAAGGCAGTCTATGCATGTCACACTGTACATATGAGAAATTTCGATCACAGACGTAATGTATTTGAATTCTTTTGGATGACCCTGTAAACAAACAATTGTCTGATCGTAACGAATACTTTAGTGTACCACCGCAATATAATACAGATTTAGAATATCGAATTTGGATTTTCTGCTACTATTTATTCTTAAGATATTCTAATAACACACAGACACACACAGACACACACACCAACCACTAAAAACATGATTTTTTAATTCAGAGGATCTGAAAACGTGAAATATAACAAAAGCTAATTTTCGGAAATTTGACTCAAAAGCAATTCTTTCTCTACATAGTATATATGAGTAAGAGAATGTATAAAGAAAGAAAAATTAATTTGAAAATTTCCTTTTAGTACATAAATTATTCATAAATTTTATTTGTTAAATTATCAATGAGTATTCTCTTGTGTATTCACTAGGGGAAAGAGAGACATAACAGGTAAAAATAGCCGTCTTTCCCTGAATGATTTCTTTTTCTTTTTTCTCCCCAAACGCTAATCAACGTGTGCCTTATTACAAAAGCAATAGTAATTACAATTTCTCACTTTTGAGACAACCCCTTAAGACTTGGCGAAAAATGCT
Organism: Salticus scenicus; assembly: GCA_963930645.1. NCBI lineage: Eukaryota > Metazoa > Arthropoda > Arachnida > Araneae > Salticidae > Salticus > Salticus scenicus. The sequence goes on from OZ005658.1 coordinate 14,321,467, forward strand.
AGAATTTTCAAATTGCAATAACTCAGCGAGATTTTGACTTAGAGAGATGATTTTTTTTTTATTTTGATTGTTAGAGCGAGGAGAATATTTTTCTAAATATAAGTCATATGATAGGAGGGGTCGTATAAAAATTAAATTTCGTATTTGATATGTATACAGCCCCTTGTACAAAAGAATGCCATATCTGAAATCTACTCTTAATTTGCACCAATTTTGTAATTGGAAGTTTGTTTCTATCTTTCTTAGTTTACGAGATAGTCGCTGTAACATCTATTTTGAATCACCCGGTATATATTGCAAATCAATTATTGTAACAATTTGATATTCATATCCATAAGTTTTGCATTTTCATTAATATGATACTATGGCTAATTTAAAAAATATTAATGCTATTAAGCAAAAAACTATACATGAATAAAAAGGGCAATATGTAAATTATTAAGACAATGTAAAGATACATTCATAATCAACTAATAATCACTAAAAAAAAATATATATATATATATATATAAGAAAAAAATTCCTGTTTTCAATTTATTGTTTGTATTGAGACTTGACAAAGTTGTTCCACTTTAAATACATTTCCTTCTTGCATTTAAATGAAAGAAAATTTGCATGCTTCATGCTTTAAAATAAGCTCAATGACATCGTTAAAATGTAATAAAGACTGAACACACACACAAAAAATTACATCATACATATACAAAAAAAAAAAAAAAAAAAAAAAAAATGTTAAATACAAAACTGGATAATCAAATACAGCTTTTTACAATCATGTTATTCAATTGACAATTTTTTTTTTTAAGTTTCTGTCTTGATTAGTTGGCGATTCTATGAAAACAAGGAAAATCAGATAAAATGGTAATAATTAATAGAGCTAAATTTGTTTAGATATGTTCATATACATATACAATACTTTTTTATTATTATTAACAACTGGATGTGCGAAAAGTTAAATCTTCAGAAATGAATGTTAACATATATACTTTTATGAAAACTACTTTATAAATTTAATAATACTTTTAAGTGTAACATAAAATGAAATCAAAACAATATTTTAAAAATATATTCTACATTAAATTAACAGAATATCTTACATTTACCAAATTTTATTGAAATATTTAATTAAAATTTAATCACAAAGCTATATTTTTCTTTCTTTTTCTTCTTTCTGTTGGCAATTTTCGCATAGAAGAACAATCTAATGCACAGTCTTATGTAAAATAACGCCATGCACTAGACTATCCCACCAGCATATTAACTTTCGCAGCCAGCATTTCAAAACAAAAGTATATTTTTCAGAATTCCTAGGAACAGCATTCCTTCACCTTCAGTACTTGCTCGCAAATCTGAAATATTGAAACCCACAGCCAAGAACCAGCAAAACAGAAAGCTTTGATAATATTCAGGAGCTCAGACTCGTCTTCAAAATTTGAATGCTGGAATTAATAACAGTAATAATACAATGGTAGTAATATATATATATATATATATATACATATATACAGTACATATACTGTATACATGCACATACATATACATATACATACATATACATATATACTGTATATATATATATATATATATACAGTACGCTCCCAGAAATCCACACAGCTTGGGACCAGAGAGTGTGCGGATTTTGGGTATTTTTTGTCTGCATTTTTAAATTAGAATTTTAATACTATATAATGCATTAAAAATGATAATGAATACATATAAGATATATAAATTACTTAGGTAAAAATAAATAAATGAATGCAAATAAAGAGTATAAGTGTAGTAGAAAATGTACATGTATAAAATTTTTTATTTTACTTTTCACTAAAATTAAAAAAAAATTCCACGGAGTAAAATATGCAATTTAAGTATATAAACATCTGATTCAATAACAACACATTATAAACTTAAAATTTTTATTACAGTTCAAAATTAATAGTTAAACACAAATAATTTTTTTTTCAGTCTATGAAATCATTTTTGTTCAAGCACAAATACCATTGATTTAATAAAGTTTAGATACTTATCTCAAAGACCTAAATCTTGCTTTAAATTAACTTTCCTTATCTAATTAAATTCAGTTTTTAAAATATCATTACTAAAATAAGATGTGTCTCAGTTTTTTTCCTTGAAATCTTTATTATAAATTTCATTGTTTACATTGGTTCAGATGTGCGGATTTCTGGGAATCTATTGTATATATATTTCAAAAAATAAATAAAAACAATAAGACGGATATTATTATCAGTATTTACAAGTCAAGGAAGGTTATGTATATTGTTTTAACAGTGATTAATAATACAATATCACTCTGTTTAATCTTTAGCATTAAATGCATCAGAAAATCATAATTAAAATCTCAGTTAAGCATTACAATTCATTCACACGTCTTCAATATCAGTTATCAGCAATGTAAAATACATATTGAAAAGTTGTAATAAAATAATAATTGCTATTGCACATACCTTTTAGACGTTATAATTATCTCTTGCTCCAATTGGAATATAATTCCCTGAATAGCTCACATGATTAGCACTGACCAGTCATTTAAAATAATGGAAATTTTCTGGATTTTCGACAGCTCGCAGAAATAGTAATCACAACATAAACAATCAATACGAGTAATCAGAAAGAAAATATAAGAACGACGCCTAAAAATTTGCATGGTGCAATATTATTAATAGAATTTTCTGAAATAGTAAGCACTAAACACGGAGAATTCTCAACACTTTGAAATTAGTATAATAAATAATATGATTATCGCATTTGTATATTTCAACGTTTAAATATCTAAGATTTCAACACAACAGTAAAAGTGATTTTTCGTCCGCCATCTTTATTACCAAATTTACCAACAAGTAACCGGCAATAATCTTTGGTTAAATTGGTTAGTTACCGGTTACTTACCGGTAAGCGACCAAAGCATTTTCGAACGCTTTTGTTTTACCGGTTAGACTTTTCGAACGACTTGGTTAGTTGTTGATTTTACCGGTAGCTTACCGGTGCATTATCAAACGCGCCCTAAACTGTAATACACCTGTAAGTAAAGTATCCAGTCCTACTAAAACTGATTCATCAGATTCAAAGGTAGTATCCTCCAGTAAAGGTAAGTATGGGTCCAATCCTTCCTCTGCAGTTATTACACCACCATATGTCACCAGAAGTGGTCGAGAAGTTCATCCCCCCAAGAGACTTAATCTTTAAAGGAAGGGAGATGTGGTATCCAGCTGTAACTCAAAAAGAACAATAAGGGAACTGTAACTTTGACTGTTGTTAGAACTCGCATGTCGGTTGCACTGAGCTGAAGAACAACTGGAGCAAATGCTTCCAATACTTTTACACAGTGTTCGTGCGTGCCAGTTTTTCTGCAATCTTTCGCCGACCTTGTATGGCAAGCAACATTTGTCGGGTCATCTATTACTATTAAAATCTTTAAAGAATTAAAATTTTAAATTGTAATGTCATGTTTAGCATATGGTTGTTCGAACTGACAACCTTTACACAATTTTACTTTGAAATATAAATATATCAAATGCTTTTTGCCATACAACGCTCGAAAGACAAACCTTCAAAAAACGGCACGCGAAAACCGGTCTAGCATTTCCTCCAGTTGTTCTTCAGCTCAGTGGTCGGTTGTGGAGAGCGGTTGTTATTGACTCTCAGAATCACAAAACTTGCGCATGCGCTTCTACTTGTATTAGCTCTTGAGTTTCGTTCATTCTGCTGGTGATCGAACATAAACAAACAGCGCGAAGTATATGAGTACAGTGCCGTATAGTATAAGTAAGAATTAGGATACACAATGAATGAATGAATATTTTCTTAGTTGATTCCGTAGAAGAAGGTTATAAAAAAATCAAAGAATACGAAAATGCAAAACGTTCTCCATTCAAGGACATTTTGTGAATTATTTTATTAAATTGTAACAGTACTAGAATTAAGAAAATGAAAGAAAAAATTTTAATATCTAAATATTGGAAAATGTTGAAAAAATTCTAATCTCAAAAGATTTTACAACTGATGTAGAGTGTTTTCTTAAAACAGAAAATTTAATTTGAAAAAAGCTATGAAACTTATAATTTTTTTCTTAAATCTCTTCTTAATTATATTATTATTATTATTATTATTTCCCTAGTTCATTAAATTAAGAATTTTAGTGTTATTTATTAAGCTAATTTGTTATTATTAAATTGTAGGAAAAGCCATGTTAGATTTAACATTCATTCTGAAAAAACAAATTTTTGTCAACTCACAGTAATTCTGTTAATTACAATTTACACCATTTTAATGAAAAGTCAATACTACAATTATGGAATATTTATAGAAGTTTTGAATATAAAAGATTTTAGCTATAATAAAATTTAATGCACTTTGATATAACAGTTCTTATTCAAGAATGAGATTGACAAAAGTGTAAAAATAAATAAATAAATAAAACTTTACGAGGACGATAAACCTTAATAAAAAATATTAGAATTCAGGTGGTAAAACCCTGAATTACAGAAATAAATGATTTGATTGCTTTATCCTTAAACATAAAAATCTGGAGTGACTCCACTCGACTTTCCGAACATTGAGTAATTAACAGTTTTGTAGATAAAGTAAAGAAAGAGGAGTTTTTAAACAAACAAAAGAGAGAAAACCATAATAGAGTGTTTGAGTATTTTTCTCCATCTATTACACGATGTTTTATTTAACGCTACTGAACTTTGAGCCCATAGATCATAATGATAAAGAATTTTTCGTTGTGTCCCTGTAAAAACCTATAAATGCTAGATTCACCAAAATGCTTATAGTTAGTGCAACAGTGATTTATAATACTCATATAAATTTTCAGCTGAATTCAATAAGGCGTTTAGATGCTATCGTACTTTTAAAAATTTAGTCCCATAGGCCATAATGATAAAGAATTTTTCTTTGTGTCACTGTAAAAAAACTGTAAGTGCTAGATTCACCAAAATCTATAGAGTTAGTTCAACTGTGATCTTTAACATGTGTACAAATTTTTTGCTCAGATTAATAAGGCGTTTAGACGCTATCACACTTTTAAAAATTTGGCCCCATAGGCATAATGATAAAGAATTTTTCTTTGTGTCCCTGTAAAAAAACTATAAGTGCTAGATTCTCCAAAATCCATACAGATTGAGTATTTGTGACCTATAATATGTGTATAAATTTTTTGCTCAATTGAATAAGGCGTTTAGATGCTATTGCACTTTTAAGATTTTGCTCCCATAGGCCATAATGATAAAGAATTTTTCTTTGTGTCCCTGTAAAAAAACTATAAGTGCTAGATTCACCAAAATCTATAGGGTTCGTACTATAGTGACTTACAATATGCGTACCAACTTTCAGGTTAATCGAACAAAGCGTTTAGACGCTAGCGTGTTCACTCACAGACATACACACATACATACACACATACACACATACACACACACATACATACATCATCGTAAAAATAGTGAAAACGGACTCAGGGGACCTCAAAACGTATAGAAACATCAAAATCTCGAATTCGGATTTTTGACATGATTACAATACTTTCCTCACTATAGTGTTCGGAATGTAAAAATAAATAAATGTTTTATTAATATGACTATGTGAAAACTTATTTAATTAGATGAGATATAACAGAATTTCATGTCTGAATTTAAATTTCATGTCTGAAGCTTTGTTTCTTGTACATTGTTACAGAAAGAAAATCACAACCTACAAAAATGCTGAAAAAAATCTCGTACCTTTTTATTATTATCAATTTAAACTATTTTTAAATGAAGTTATATTAGAGTATTAACTGCTTTTAAAAGTGGTAATTTTATTTACAAATATGTATAATATGACTGGGAAACATATACTAATAAAAACCTGGCTTAAACAAAAATTAAACTGGGTTTTTTGAAAAAAAAAAAAAAAAAAAAACCCTGTTTTTTTGACAACCCTGCTTATTCTACAGTGAACTTTTAACTTTGTAATTAGTATTACAGGGCTCCCAGTATAAAAGACACTCAAAAATAGCTGCTTTAGTTGCCTTTAATGTATAAAATAGTAGCCCTTAGGATATGAATAGTAGTCTTTGATTGAAAGTAATAATGATAAATTATTATTGTACAAGTATTGTACAAGAAATTAAATTTTGCAATTTTGCATAGTTTCTCCAAAGATTATTCAATAGCATTATTATATTTAGATTTTAAAAATTTTAAAAAAAATTAATCTAAATTTTAACTCAAACAGTATGGTAAAAGACATTTTATTTTTCACATTTGCATGGTATCTTCAAAGATTATTTTAATGTATTATATTTGGATTTTTAAAAACTAAATATATTTTTTAAAAATAATAATAAATTTCGTACAAGAAATTAAATTTTTCTATTTTGCATTATTTTCCTAAAGATTATTTTAATGTACTATATTTGGATTTAAAAAACTAAATATATTTTTAATTTATTCAGTATAGTACAAGAAATTTAATTTTTCAACTATGCATGGTTTCTCCAAAAATTATTCTATTGTATTAGAAAATTTGGATTAAAAAAAAAGAATATAATCTTAAATAATAATTATTATGAATAATCAGCATTGTGTAGCAGAAGAAATTTTAATTTTTCAATTTTGGGTGACTTCATATATGGTTTTAAATAATTCCGTTAGATGGCAGCACCAGCGGTATTTATTACAATTTATTTTTAAGTTGAGAAGATTACACATCTTACGTGCGCATGCGCAAGTTTTGTGATTCTGAGAGTCAATAACAACCGCTCTCCGTCGGTTGTTGTTGTTGCAGCTAGGAACGAGCTGCTAGTTAAAATGTTATGATATAATGTGATTTATGTTATCATGTGTTTTGTGGCCGCTTAAAAGTAATATTAAAATGTGCGTGCTAATGAACTATGCTTAATCATTGCCTCCGAAGCTCGACACAAACACGCATACAATATAGTTAGATAAGACACTTTCGACACTTTTCACATACTATGGCTGTTTTCCTGTATGAATGCGTGAATATTTATTCAAATTTCGCGATTTATGAAACACTCCTAGCTACGACCATTTGAGGTGTGGTTTGATGACGTCACTACCGAAGGAGGAGTTTATGTTGAATGAATCACGATTCACGAACTATGGACCCCACTCTAGATTATTTCATGCACGGAGTAATATTAATAGGAGTTGAAGGTCCAATGGGAGAAAGCTACGAAACTGTGATCTAAATTTTTGGTAAATATTGAGGGCGCCACTTGTCATTCCTCCCTACTTCGGCGCAGATATACTGTTGTTTTCAATAGAATTTTGTTGAAGTACATTTAAAATTTTTTATTTTAAGCAATTTAATTTGTTTGTAAGTTCTTAAAACTGCATAATTCAGATGTTTCAAATAAATGCTTCGTTCCTAGTTGTAAAACAGGCTATGATAGTGATAAGAAAAACAAAAAAAAAGCCCTAGGGAAAAATAAAGTCCGAGTTCGTGTTTTCTGCACCTAAAGTAAGTTTATTTTTTTTCTTTACGAAACTTCATCCATTCTGCTTCCTCCCAATTGTCTGTTTTAGCTAGCTTCGGTTCATAAGAATCGTCATTTTTTAAAAGCTTTCTTTCAAAGTAAAATTAGTATAAAATGGCTCTTAAAAAAAACATGTTGGTTAGAATACTCTATTTAATGAAATTTGCTTTCAATCGAAATTTTTCCAGCTTGATATTATTTTTAAAAAAATAATTAAAACGAGACATTTCCCCATTGAATAACATTGCGGAAGCTGGAGAGAAGGAAGGATTGCACGCTGGCGCCATCTGTAAACATTAGAAAACAACATCACAAAATTTCAGCGTTACCTTCTTCTCCTGTCTTTTTACTCCGTGATTTCATGTAATCAATAATCGGCACTTCGATAGAAAAGGTATTTTCACTTATTTTTCCAGGTAAGCTTATTTTTAAACATTAAATTTCTTAATCCTCTCATAGAACATCGAAAACAAGCGCGAACGTCCATCTTAATTTAATGGAGACTTGCAATTGACGAATTTATTGTGTAATGTAAATGCAAAACTAAGGTAAACAATAGAAATTACTTAACTGCATTAGAGATGTAAAGATATGAATTAGTTATACAATTAGATATCAATGTCATTACCTGCTGAAAAACATTGCTGATATAAATAACATGTTTAAAATTTGTTTGCCACGTTTATAAAATTAACGTTGATGAAAATATACATTTGTTTTGTTACGAATATATTCATGTTTTAAAAATAATTTAGCGTTATTTCAGATTTAGAGATTCTGAATAGATAAATTGGGATAAAAAATATCCATGTGTTTCTTTGCAATAAGCGATGAAATTTGCTTTTGTGTTATCAAAATTTTAATGCAATGTAACTAGTTGCTGCATATAAAGTTTTTATTTGTGCTGCTGTTAGTGTCTGTTAATGTTTGAAAGTGTTACTTATACAGGCTGTCTGTTAAAAATTTTATAGTTTATTACTTTTATTTCCTTTCTGTGCATGTACAATTATTTATCATTACACATATCTATGCTTAGCTAAGAAAATAAACTTCATTTTTTATTTCACAGAATCCAAACATTTATTTCAACTGAATTAATATTGCCTTATGTATGTGATTATTAAAAATGTACGTACAAAGGTATTATCGATTCGGTTATTATGAAAACTACAACTTGAAGACTTCATCTAATGAAAGTATCCACCTGCATCTTATGAGGGAAATTCCAGCCACTAAGGGGAAAAAATAGATGCTAACCATAACTTTCAATGGTGAGTTAAAGAGATTCATTAATTTAGTTATTATTGAATTAGTATATATTTTTATTATTGAAGAAATAATCTGTTTCTTATCAACTTTATCTCTTAATTATATATGGTGTTTATATAAATCTTGATTTTCATTATGTATTTTTGTATATTTGTAAAAAGTACCTAAATAAAATATTTTGAGAACAATCATTTCACATTAATTGATTTGATTTATATTTTTACTGAAATGTGAATTTTGAGGTAACAGAAATATAATGAAAATTTGAATTATTTAGATATTTGTTTGTGTTACTGCGGAATTTTGTAGTAGTAATTTGAAAAGAACATGGAATATTTTAGAGGTAATTTCTTTATATAAATTTTAATTCCTATTTAATAATATTAATTATTCTATTCAGTGAATTAAAATTAATGTTTAAATAAATATTGTGTAAATAACAGATATTTTGCATTTTAAAGATGTGTGTGTTTGGAACAAGCGTATTTTGAAAGGGGAAGATTATATACAAATGTAAATTAATATTGAAATTATCTGCTGCTTTAAATTATCATACATTATTGTACATGTATTTTGTAGTTAAAAGGTGATTTTTTACATCTGTATAATCTGTCATTTTTTGTAATGGGCGCTTTGATTTTCATGTGCACAAAGCACTAATACATATGTGACAGTAATTACTGCAGTATGTTATTTGATGCATTTTATGAACATTTCATGCAGAGTGAGGTAGCAGTAACCAATGTTATTTTTTCTTTTTAATGTACATGGAGCGTAGATACATGCATTATAACAACTGCTGCATACTGGGATTTTGTGCATTTATATTGTTCAATTATATTTATTTAATGATTTAAATTTTTTATTTAATTGTAGTTGATTATAATTTTGTTATTTCTACTTTCTTCTATATTCAATGAAAAAAAGTATTGGATTCGTAAAAATTTTCGACCTCCGGTTTTTGATGGATTTACACGTTTTTAGAGCTGTAGAACACGATTTGACCATTTTTAGAAAATGTCTGTCTGTGTGTATGACAAAATTTTGTGGCAACTACTGCACAGAATTTCATACTAATTGGTATGTAGTTGCACGTTGACATAAATTAGTGCCTATCTACTTTTGGTAAAAATTGTCTTGCAGGTTGCGTTGTCATCCCACTTTTTTTAAATTTTTAACATGGTGATACAGGAAAAAATTTTGCATAAATGTGCATAAAGAGAATTCTTTTTTAGTAATCATTATGAAATTTACAAGAATTATTTATAATAGAGATAGTCAACTGGGAAAAAAATTTTGTATGTGTAGGAGCATCGCCTCCCCTCCAGGGGAGTAAATTTTCAGGATGGGTATCTTTCGAAAGGACTCGTCAATACCTTTAAAATGAATGGTTGAACTATAAATCTGTGATACTTCGAAACAAAGTTATTGAATTTTTTTACTTTTAACTTAAAAAAAAAAAATATTGTTACTGAGTGAATTTGTATAGGATTATATAGAAGAAAGTCTTGTGGTGGTCACAACATACTAGTTAACCCTTTGAAGCAGATTTATCAAACATAATTTTCACACTGTTTGATAGTTTTAAGTTATTTTAGATCTAAATAAGTGGAAAATATTATATTTAAAATTTTAATTAATTTTGTTTCTAAAATATAGAGTTGGTCACCGGTGTCCCTTTCTGCGTTAAAGGTAAATACATCATGGGACACGGGCGTCCCATGAATAAATATTTTTACAAATTGCACTTATTTACAATTACTTGGATATAGGAGTAGTAATAATTCATTACTGATCTTTTTTAAATAATCAAATTTAATTAGAAATAAATTTTTGAAATTGGTTGATAAAATTTTTTCAAACTACTTTTATTTAACATTTTTATTTTAGTAAAAAATTTACTCTGATAGTCTAACAGATTTTTTATAGTAACTATTAGACTCTCTTTTATAATAAAAGACTATCATATAATAATAACATTTGTAATAAGAGCGTCAAAAAATAAATAAGCAAAAGGGACACCGGTGTCCCATCTGCGTCAAAGAGTTAAATGAAAATTTCAGTATTTATGTATTAACCGCCTGCCAGAGATTAACTGCTGGCATGTGGTTAATACAAAATATATATTACATATGTATTTAAATATTTACATATGATTATCATAGAAGTAATACTATAAAATATATTGTACTTTCTTACATATTTGTATTTATGCATATGCATGGCCTGCCAATAGCATGCAGTTAACACGTAAATACTAAATTAAACTCTTTCAATTCTACTTCTAGAATTTAATAAAAACAACTTTTAAATTAATATTATCATTTATGTTACAGATACATAAAGATTGGGAAATAAAAGACTTCTGCTGAACATTTGATTGCCGATCGTTAGTTGGAGATAAATTTGAAAGTGGGGGGAGGAAATAATTAAATGAGCAAGAAATATTTAATAATACTATTTCTTTACAGGTTCTAGAATCTCATAAAGTACGTTTCAAATGAATATTGACATTTATGTTGTAGGTGGTACAGGACTTGAAATTGGGAGCTTACGTAGAACACTTGATCACCGATCGTTCTATGGAGTTTCTATTTTTAAAATGAACAATATCCGTGACTTTTTTAAAGATTGAAGAAATAAATTCACGGAATTCTGCAAATTAGACAAAAATAAATAAATAAATAAAATAATAAAAAGTAAATAAAATAAAAATAAATGTGGATTTCTGTGAATTTGCAGAAAAATCACATTTCGGCAGCTATGCAAAGGCAGTGGAGACTCCTCATGTTCTAAGCATGAAAATTACTACTAAACGTTAATTTAAGTTTATCTGATTTTTTTTTTTTTAGATTTTATGAATAATAATATGGAATTTTGAAAATTATTTTCAGTATTGTTACCAGTGAAATAAGCATAGCATGCTAGTAAAAAATAAAATGCGTAAACCTGGCACAAAAATACAATAATAAACTTAGTAAGCAAACACCATAAACTGAAAAATAAAAAACCTCGTAACAGTTGTTTTGGGTCAAAATAATAGCCTGATCCTTAACCATTTGAAAAAAAAAAAAAAAAAAAATGAGCATAACTGAGTTTTTTTTTTTTTTTTTTCTAGCAAACACAGTGCAGCATTACTAAATGGGTTTGGAATTTCATTGTTTAATTTGGGTTGTTAAAATAACAATAAGTAGCACAACATCTACAAAATTTTAGGAATTTAAGACAACTTATAATTAGGGTCCTTTAGGACATTTTTTAATTTTTTCAGGAATTTCAAAAAAGTCACAAGTAATATGCAATACGCTATGTTTCATAAAAATAAAATCATCATAATTTTATGAAAAATAAATATTTACTAATGAAATTGAGATAGAACTTTCAATATGAAATTTAGTGTACATATTTTTCCGCAAGATACCAGATAAGATTTTTTTTTAACTTTTAGTTATACAAACACATGGCAAAATAAAATATTTTAATGCACATTAAAAAAAGAGGAGGCTAAGGCTGGCTTTTTTAACGTTATTATAAAAAGCATGAAAGTATTTTTATGACAATATTTTTTAATCTGGATATTAATGAATCATTTAATTTATGTAAGTGACTAAATAAATGTAAATAAATAAGTAATCCAGCCAAAATACAGGATTAAAATATGGTATATTTATGTTTAATGGAAAATACCGTTTCAACTAATATATGTGATAATTACAGTGCAATAATTACTAAATATTTTTAAAATTTAATACAGTAAATCTGAACTACTTTGTGCTGTAGAAATAAAAATTTTTAAGTAAATACAATAAAACCGCTATACTCAAATTAACGTTTTATTTTGTATTTGTAAGTGTTAGCGATTGTCTACGAAGACGGAGCCACAGATACAGGCGATTAAACTTAGAACAGTAACAGGGGCACTTTTTCCCTCTGATTGGTTCTTTAGATAAGCTGGTAGTACGTCACTTTACGCATGCGCCTAAACACTTTAAGCAAGTTGCACAAGCGTCTTCCGCATCGACTCCGAAAACGGATTTGCGTGACTTTTCGCGCACTCATAAAGAGGACGCTGATATGAAAATAACAGCAAACCCTCCGTCCTACCAAGGCTAAACTGGATCCCTCGCGCGCGAGGGAGCGTCGGATCCAGTTTAGCCTTGGTCCTACAAACAATAACAAATGGAAATTAAATGTTGCAAGTGAGGATAGAAAGAAACGGAGATGTGTCATTATAATAAAAACATGTTCGTTACCTAGTTCTGAAAAAAATTTCATTTTTCCTATAAACTCGTAAAACGCATATTATGAAAAGCTGCCATGAATTTAGTTTGTGAAAAGCGATTTTCAGGATTAAGAGATTCTTGGAGATGGGGAATTAAAGAGGAATTAAGAGAGAAAGGAATTAAATTATATGTATATATATATATATATATATATATATATATATATATATGTATGTATACTTAAATAACCTTTTCTTTTGATAGTGTGTATTCCGTACATAGTACATATTATTGGCGTTTTGGTTAAGAGATAAAAATTAAGCTTTAGACTCTCTTTATTTAACACATTTTCAAAAATTCTAATGGATGATATTTATTAAAATATCTTTTATTGAGATTTCACTGTTACAGGTTATAAGTTTTTCATTAAACATAAAATGCAATTCTGGCAGTTATTACTACTTATTATTATTGTATCAAATCAATTGTTTTATAGTTAAATTTTTTTGTGAGCACATTTACCACAGCAAGGTTAATTGATAGCTTTAAATAGCCCTATAGAGTCATGCAATGTTATATATTTTAAAAATTTATTCATTAAATAAAGAAGTTTTTATTTATTTTTTTTTCTCTTAGATAAATACAAATATTTTTAACAGGATTCGTACATCATCAGGAAAAACCTGAAATACTCAGAAAATTTGGATTTTGTTTAAAAAAAAAAAAAATCAGGGAAAATTGATCATAAAACCTGGAAAAACGACAATTTCCTTCCTCTCATAATATAATTTCCTTGTTTAGCCTTCATATTGAATCAAATGATTAAGTATTGTGAAAATACACATGTGAGCAATGATTTCTATGTAAATTTCTGTCATGATCGGCAGTAATATGACATCATACAATGGAATTAGAAGTATTTTCGCCTCTCTAGAGGAGTGTTTCTTGTAACATATTGCTAATATTTTCTTTAAAATTGTCTGGAAAACTCAGGGAATTTTTTTCTCATATTTGATTATGAACCTTGTATAATCAAATTTAACAACAAAATGTCTTTATATAATAATAGAATCTGTATGTTATATACTTACAGGTACTAGGTACATCATTTTTTAAATAGGTATGGATCAGTTTTATGCATGTACACAAGACAATGGCTAAATACTTTCATTACATTTTCACAATATTTACTTTAACATGCATTGGCACTGAAGCATGCACCACCACTGAAAATTTTCAGGGGGTGTGTCGCCCCCTCCAAAAATTTCTCTTTTTTCCCTTATACAAATATTTTAACACAAATATTTTTATGTTTATATACTTTTATGGTGTATTGAGTGAAAGTTTATTTTTTTAATTTCCCAATGCAGTTGAAATATGTTTAGCAGTTTAATTTGTTTGTCATTGCTCATGCTTTTATTTCCAAATATGCAGGGTTGCCACAACCTGTATTTTTTCCACCACTATTTTTGTGTAGAAATCTATGCTTTTTTTTTTAAATAGCTTAAACATATTGCAAAAAATGATGCAAAAAAAAAAAAAAAAAAAAGTATGGTCTTCGGCAATTCTGAATCGTCACGAATTTTTAATAAAATATACTAATAAGAAGAATGGCTATAAAACGCTGGTAGTGAATTAACAGTAATGCAGCTTATAGTTAACTAAACCATATTAAATCAAATAAACAGTTCTCGCTGACTCTAACTAAATATGTGTTTGTTTGTTTCACAATTTATAAATACTTAAATACAAAGTTCAAGTACAATTTTGAATTGATATCTTTTTTCCCTATTCACTGAAGTTCACGCACAGAAAGAATGTGTTCTCAAATTTAAAAATCTTATAATGAAATATTATAAAATTTGACTTAATGTGAAGTGAAAACCAAAGACGAGGGGTTTTGATGAGTAAGAAATCAAACTGGCAAATTTTTATTTTGGGCAAAATTAATTTTCGTTGATAGCCTACTTTTTTTAACCGGTAAAACATATCAGCGAAAACAAATAGCGAAAACAATATTTTAAGAAGTAAAGTTTCTGAAATTTTGCTTAAAGCTAAATACAACATTTATTTTACCATATGCATAATTACGGATGTAAATTAACTTTAAATTAAAAAATAAATAAACCTAAGTTACAAATTAAAAAATAATCCATTAATACATCACTGTTGCCAATAAAGTTTTGCTTGGCTAGATTTGCACCAGCAAAATGGAAAAGCACAAAAAAAAAAAAAAAAAAAAAAACTGAGTAGTAGATGTTTAATATATTAATTTAAATAAACTTTATGTTTTATCTTGCACTGCTTCCTTAAGAAAAAAAAAAAAAAAGTAAAAATAAAAATAAATAAAAAGTTTCCGTTTCTGTACAAACTTGATATGAAAAACTAAGTAAGACGTACTGCACTTAGTTTTACTTTAATAATGCATGCACTTGTAAGTCAGATAAGTTATGCTTACTATTATAACAATCCTACACTTATTCCAATTAAGCCATTCACTAAGACCCCCCCCCCCCAAAAAAAAAAAAAAAAAAAAAAAAATTCGCCAACGTCTATGAACGTATTTTGTCTCCAATATTTAATTTTATAAAACAACTGTGCTGTACTAAACTAAATACTCAGGAAATTTCTAGAACTATAGCATAATCAAGGTTTAAGGTATTAAATTTAAGATAAACATTCACAAATATAAGAAAATAAACGAAGCTTCCCGTGACAAAAATAGATATTTTGAAGCATGTATTTGAGTAGTTTTAAAGTACCATATTATGAAGAATAAATTATCAAAACGAAATCTTAAATTTATTTTTGTGTTATTTTTCGTTTGTTTATTTTTAACATCAGACTTGGATTAGATTACTTCTAACCATAGACTAACTTGTGGTTGGGGGGATTTCTTTGAGAATAGACTAACTTGGCTAAATTACATTATCTTATAAAAGTGAAGATGTTTATGTTTACATTTTACACACCGCAGCGCGATAGGGATTCGTTGATCAAAATCCACGACGCATGCGTGAAATGACGAAATTTGCGTCAGTACTACGTAATTTGAAGAACCAATCAGAGGAAAAAAGTTCCCTTGTTACTGTTCTAAGTTTAATCGCCTGTGCCACAGATTAGCCATGTTATAGTGAGTATAAGTAAATAGTGTGCCGTTCGACGCCGAGATTACGTTCGAAACTGGATGAAAATCAGCAGAGGGCGCAAACATCGTTTCTCCGGCAACGCCGGTAACGAAAATGCTATGTAAACAAAGTTGTTTTTCATTACATTGTAATCAAATCAACCTTTTGGCTATAATTTAACTTCATATAAGTTAGCGATAACTAAATATTAAAAAAGCTTTGTATAAAAATATGCATAAAATAAGTTCAAAAGCCATACATATAAATTTATTTAGAAAAGCAATATGATTAACTGATACAATAAAATGAAGTTTAAAAACATAAATTACGTAAGAAAAACATGAACAATGAAAATTAAACAATAAATTACAAAACACTTAAACTTCTTTAAATGTAAATGAAGTTTACTTTTAAAGTTTAAAATACTTTTTGAATAGTAATACAATAAATAAAAAATAACAGTAATAAGTAATTTAAAAAACATTAGTAATAGATGCAATTGTCAAATATAGTTTATTTATTTTTTATTTATACATGAATAACACACTCACGCAGATATATATATATATATATAAATATAAACGCTGGAAAAGAATTGATTGCACTGTTTGCAAAAGAAATGTTATAATTAAGAGTGGTGAAAAAGCATTTAATATTCAGTACAAATAAATTTTAAGTAAAATGACAAAATCAAACTTGAGAGTTAGAATAAAGTACTACTATTTACATTATTTATATTCTTAACTAGACTTAACACAGATTCAAGAAAAAAACAGAAAATATTCAACAGAAAAATATTTTAGATATTAAGCTGGTACAGAAACAGTCACAAAACTGTTTTTGATGCAATAACCGGAATGTAATATATATAATCTATTTCTGATTAAATTAAACTTAAAGAATAGTATTTTAAAATGTGTTGCAAAGGGGAAGTCTTTAATATAATCAGTCAATTTTCACAAAATTCAAGCTTGCAAATAATGTATAAATACTAATATTGATATGTTCATAATAAAAAAAATTGACAAATAGAAACAAAGAAAATATATACATAGATAACTTACATTAGCCAATATTTAAATACTTAATTTTTCTTTTACAGTTTAAATACACAAAACAGCCATAAAATTATTCTTTATAAAAGCAATATAAATTTTCATAAACATAATGCAATATATACATATACTGTCAAACTTCATTAACGAATCTCAAGGGAATAAAAAATTTGTTCATATTATCAGTAGTTCGTGCTATCAGTAAGTAATCTTTATATAACTAAACTAATCTTAATTTTGACGGGAATTGTGGAAACAGTTCTTGTTAAAAGTAATTCACGCTAAAAAGGTTTGAATCTTTATCCGCGATCGGAAACAAGTCGCCAAGCAGTACCGTAAAGCACATTCCACCCCAATCATCATAATTAAAATTAATAAAAAAATTACTCTCTTGATGTAATTAATTGTTTAATTGCCATTAATGTTCTTAATGACAAAATTGTAACATAAATTATACATTATTCCTGACCATACATTAAACATACAAAAGCACAAAATACAACATACTTAAGCACAAAATGAAATTTCAAGATACGCATTTTTTAAATTTTCAGGACAAAATTATAAGTCTACTTAGATAAGTGAAACACCTAAAATCTACTGTGCATGGACAAGAGCTAATTCACTCAAGTAGAGAAAAACTTCCAATTTATTTCAGATTGTTTTTCATTATTACAAAGTGTTTATTTAAAAATAAATACAGTAGAAGATCTTTATAACGCAATTCTATATAACGCAATTCTCTATATAACGCACAACTTCTCAAACATAAACAATGAATTTTGCAGTTACGAAACATTTTGTAAAAAACTGTTACTTTGTAGAGAACTTAGTGTGATACATTTGTTTTTCTTTATCTCCTTAGTTCAAACCTTTTTAATAAAAAGAAATGCTTTCATTAAAAAAATTTTTTCTTTTTGAAAATGAGTCATAATGAATGATTTGGTACAGGCATATATGACTACTTTTATAAACTAATTTAACTATGAAACATATTATACACCCAACTACTGTTCCAAGGAATGTAACTTAAAAATACCCTACTCTCTTTTGATATGTTTCAACATATTTGGCCATGTTTACAAGGTAAATTTAATGATGTGTGAAACATGATCCGTATAATGCAAAATTCTATATAACGCAAAACCTTGTGTTTTTAGGTTTGCGTTATAAAGATCTTCTACTGTATATAAAAGTAAACAAAAAAAAAAAAAAAAAAAAAAAAAAAAAAAAACTTTTATTTATCTAGTAATAATATTACTTTTCTAGCAAACACAGTGGTACAAAAAGAGTTCGTCTTTTGATTGCTGAATGTGGATAATTTAAATATAAATGTATAGTGTAAAAACTGAAAATTTCAGGAAATTTAGAAAAAATTATCATATTTAAAGACACTTTAGGACTTGATTTTAGAAAATCAGTGTGCATAATTACTCATTATAAAATTATTATTCTATTATTTTTAAATATTTATTTTTACAGAATTAAGCAAGTCTGCTAAGTGCAAATGAAAACCTCGATTTATATTAATTTTAACCAATGCAGTTATTTCAATTTGCTTTAAAATTATAAATTTATACAACATTTAAAAATATGTCAAAAGAGTGGTGTTCAATAACTAATAGATAAAAAAAGTTTGTAAGTAAACAACATAAATTGCAAAAAATTCACATCAATTATTTCAGTAAATTTAGAAAAAACTTATCATATTTAAAGACATTTCAGGACGTGATTTTAGAAAATCTGTGTGCAATAATTACTCATGATAAAATTATTATTCTATTACTTTTAACTATTTATTTTTACAGAATTAAGTAAGCCTGATATGTGTAAATGAAAACCCCGATTTATATTAATTTTAATCAATGCAATTATTTCAATTTGATTTAAAATTATAATTTTATACAACAACTAAAAATATGTCAAAAGAGTGATGTTCAATAACTAATAGATAAAAAAAAAATTGTATGTAAAAAACATGAATTGCAAAAAATTCATATCACTTGTTTCAGATCGAAATAATAATCATCGACTGCTTCTTCAGACAAAAAATATAGGTGTGAGTACAGCATCAAAACAGTACTCATTCCTACTTTTTTGCCTGATGAAGTATTGTATTATTATTTTGAGCACAAACAACTGCTGCCAGTTTTTTTTTTTTTTTTTTTTTTTTTTTTGCAATTTGCGGTGTTTTGTTATAAAGTTTTTCATTTATCATAAATTTAGATAGTTCAAGAAATAGTCATCTACAATTAAAAAAAAAAAATCTTTTAAATAATTAAAATTATATCATTTATTATTATTATCAAACTAGCAGGCTTTGCCCGCTTCGCTGGTCATTATATTGAAATGAATCCCCAAAACAGCATATCATTAATAATAACAAAATATCTAAAAAAAAAAAAAAAAAAATCATTGAAATCCGTCAAAATCTAATTTTAAGTTGCCCAATGCCTTCGGCAGTCCCTTACCTGCTTTTAACTCCCCCTCCCTCGCGGTTACAGTTGAAAGTTTTACAAAATCCCATCAAAGTGCATATTTCGCACACTTAATTAACACCCACACACCAAAATTCGCCATTCTTAGGTAATTTGGACGGATTTAAGCTTCAAAATGTGGTTTTTGCCCCGCCCGTCCCAAGAGGAAGGGGGGGGGGGTAAATTTCCAAAATTACTTTATATTGCATGTTGCATACACATACCTAACCGACACATCAAAAAATTGAGATCATGAAATTATTGAAAGCTGAGCTATGCTTTAAAACTTTTTTTTTTTTAAATCTCTCCCCCCGTTCTTAAAGGAGGGAAGGAGGAGGGAATTTCGCAAAATCTCTTCATACTATGAGTTAGATACATATAATCGTCCCTTACATAAAAAATGTCCAACCTTAGATAATTTAGTGCAGCGTTACGCATGAATACATGTTTTTGCCCCCAATTCTCCAAAGGGCGCTAGGGTGGAATTTCATAAAATCCCTTTGTAGTGTGTAGTATGTGAGTACCCTTCTTCCAAAACCTTTTCCCTTCCCTCCCCCCCCCTTTAAAAATCCAAAATTCCAAAATCGCAGAAAATAATTTTTTTGTACTCAAGTCTGGTTTTTCCATCTGCAATTTCTTCACCATTAAGTAATTTGGAGCCGAGTTAAGCCTTCTGCCCCCCAAGGGAGACATGGGGGGGTATTTTGCAAAATTCCGTCTTAGTTGGGGGTCAGGCTCCGAAAACCAACCTGGTCACTAAAATTTGTGACCGTCTTTCCCACAGAATCGTCATGGCAGTGTTGAGTCAGTGAATCATTGAGTTTACTCTTTTATATGTACAGATTTGTTTATATTTTTTATGGACTACTTGGCTTAAGGTTGCTGTCACAAAAATAGTCCTTGGCGAAAAATGTCCTATCTACTTCAGTATTAAAATTAAAAATATACCCAGGATTATCAACTAATAAAGCTCTTTAATACAGATCTGAATTAGCTTTCATTTTCTTATTATTTAATTTTGATAATGACGTTATGTTGTCATGTGCCTAAGCAAATTTAATATTTATTATTATTTTTATTATTATTCGCGTGAAATATTCTTTGGCAACAATTAAAATTTAAAATAAATTATTTTAAAGTTTTATTATAGAAGAAATATTTATATTATATAGAAGATTAATTAAAAATTTACATTTTTTCCGGTATAAATAGTAGCCTATGTCTTATTCCAGACTATTATCCATCTCTGTACAAAATTTCATCCAGATCTGTTTAGCCGTTGTGGCGTGATTGAGTAACAAACATCCATCCAAACTTTCGCATTTATAATATTAGTATAGATTAGTTATCATGTGCATGTGTTAGATTGAGTTATTTTGCTGTCAAATTGACAAAATTTTAATTTTAAATTTCAAAACTCTGTCGTTCTTGGCGCTTATTGTATTTGGTGATCAAAAACGTAATACGAAAATATGCATGCCAGATGTATATTTTCGTAATATGCATTGTACGAAATATTGTTTCATATTATTCATTACTCTCTTAATATAAGTTGTTAAAATAACCATGATTTTTGAAAGGATTTAATTATGTTCGCCAGATAATTTGTCGATATTTTTTTTTTTTCTGCTAAGGATGACCGATATCAAATCAATTCCGCTGCAACATATTAGTATTTTATATCAGATACTTTATTTAGACATTTGAAAACAAATTTGACTTCAAATTATGATAGAATATTTATCATTTTCCTTTTAATTAGTATATTAGTTGGATATTTATTGTGTAAATATCATCTTTTGAAATGAAATGTTTGTGTTTTCAATCGAATATGGAAATTTTCCAATTTTTTTTTATTTTTTCCCTAGAGTTTTGAAATTAAAAATTCAAATTTTGTCAATTTTACAACAAAAATAACTTAATCTAACGCATGGACATGATAATTAATACATACCTATACCTAAATATGGGAATTAAAATCGGGAAATAATTTTCCTCGATTTTTAATAATTTTTTACAAAAAATCCAATGGACGTTTAACATAGGAAATATTTTTCTTGCATAAACGAACGGCCAGTGACGTCATCACTTCGCTTGCGTATTAGCACTTTATCAATGTGTAAAAGAAATTTTTAATTAAAAATGACGTCAATTTTTGTGAGATACATAATTTTTTTTAATAATTTTTTATCGTTCACGTTTAGATAAATGTATTTATTTTCCTGTTGAAAAAAATAAATAAATTCGTTTTTTTTTTTTT
>OZ005658.1:14343579-14393968 GCA_963930645.1 Salticus scenicus
GCCTCATCCCCCAAGAAACGTCCCTGTGGTTATTCATTACTAGCGTCTGTGGATGCAATGTGGTACTATGGAGCCGAACCAATCAAAATCTTTCTTGCATTTCTTCTCTATATTCTTTTATGAAAGCATCTTTGATTGGTTAAGACAAATGATTACCATCATGTTAGCGAAAATGGGCTTCTTGGCGCACCTTGGCGTTGGCGATATATTTCTTCTATGTTTATGTTTATGACCACATTAAGCGATTTAGTCCTTATGCCTTTTGTTTTTTCTTAGTATCATTATCATTTTCTCTATTGTAATCTGTGCCTTTTTTTTTTTTTTTTTTGTAAGATAGTTCGATCCAATATTAAGCTATCTATTGTATATTTATATATTAATGTTTGGTAAACAGTAAAAAAAGGAATAATTTTTATTTGAACGTTATAACATTAGTAAATATGCTATCTCCTGATAAATTAAATTTTATGCTTAATTTTTACTTTTGAGTAAGAAAAAGGTAAATTTAAAACATACTAGGTATTGTAAAACGTTTAATAATAATAATAATAATATGTTGCTTGTTACTTGTACATGTTTAATTCTAAATATTTAACTGTTTAATTTTGTATATATCCTTTGTTAATTAAAAAAAAAGAAAGATTAGTTTTATAATTGATTTTATTAAGGCTTTTTTTATTTTGAAAAATGCAAAAACAATAATAATGTAACAATTTTGTCAAATGTCTTTAACAATTTTCTTGTAAATATTAATTTTACATATCTGCGTAGCATAGTTGAAGCTGGATGCTGTTAAATTAATAAATAATAATAATTAAAAAAAAAAAAAAAACTAGGTTTAGATTATGAATTCTCATTGTTATATTAAAATACAGTGTATGAACAAATAAAAGTAAGCTTAATGACAAATTTATCATCTACCACTTGTATTTTATTTATTTAATTTTTAAAGCAATATCTATAAATGTTAATTTGCAGCAAATTATGCATTAAAAAGTTAAAGTACTGTGCAAAGTCCTGTTAATAATATTATTTATAATATGTATTGAATTAGTTAAAGGCTAATGGTAGACTATTTTGTGCCACACATGCTTTAAAAAGTTATATATTTGTAAAATCAACTTTTTTTTTTTTTTTAATTTTTTAACCAATCAGCTTCAGATTTCAATTAAACATTTGATAATCATTCTTTCTTTTGAAATAAATGATAAAATACTCTTAAAAATGTTTTATTTCATTTGATTTTTTGAAAAATCAGAATTTTTTAAAGCTTAACTTAAACACATTCTTATATGTTTTATGAGATAAAAAAGTTTCTGACCCTCATTTTAAAGAGAATTTCATGAGATTTTATTTGATTTTATTAGGCAAAAACATATTTTTATTTATTTACAAAGATAGTTTTTTGTAAACTTTTTTTTTTTTTTTTAAGTTTTTTGTAATACTATCAGCTATTATAACTTAAACCTTTTAATAAGGATTTATGACAAGTTACTGTACATGTAAGAATATCATTATCATATATTTTGTTTACATGATAAAAGACCTCATTTTTAAAGTCAATAATCTATAAAAGATGAATAACCTATCTATTTTATTATGGTCGAAGAATTCATAGCCTAGTGTAGGGAAGGGGCCGGCACCTGGGAAAACAACTAAACCCCTACACGATAAAGCTATGAATGAGACTCCAGGTGTCAGGTTGAAAATCAACCGTCAAAGGCCTAATTATGTTCTTTATAATCTTTTATTGATATTGTTCTTAAACTTTAAAGAAAATTATGTGTTGAGTGTAAAACAAACAATAACTGTTAAGCTTATGTTTTAATTATGCTCTGACTGAAAATTAATAATACCTAATGTAACCCAATCTTTACGAAATCTTAAATTTGGCATTGGTTCGGTGTTAGTATGACAAAGACTGCACTGTTGGAAGGGGTGGTCTGACCCCACCCCCCTTGATGCCTTGTGTCGAAAGGTTATGGTTCGAAATTTTAAATTTCGGGTGGGTTGGGTGTTAGTATGACAAAGAATACATACTGTTAAAAGGAGGAAGGGCCGTACCTCCCCATGGTGCCTGATCTCGAAAAAAATATGGTCTTTGGGGTTGGTTGGGATGATAAACACTGCACTGTTAAAAGGAGGGAGAGTCTCCCCCCCCACACACACAAACACGTACGCACACGGTGTCTTATCTCGAAAACTTATGGTCACAGTGGCGGATTTAAAGAAGGGGGGGGGCAAAAGTACTAACATTCACAACTGACTATTACAATTGTAAACTTTTCTTTGATCTGGAATAACACTTTGAAAAATCTTAGCCCCCCCCCAAAAAAAAAAATAAATAAATAAATAAATAAATAAAGTTAAGTTTTAGATCCGCCACTGTGGTTAGGTATTGGTACGACAAAGAAAGCACTGTTGGAAGGGTGAGGGTCCTCCCCCCCCCCATGGTGTCTATCATGAAAAGTTACAGTCCTATATTTACGAACTTTTAAATTTGGCATTGGTTGGGTGTTAGTATGACAAAGACTGCATTTTTGGAAGGGGTGGTCTAACCCCCCCCCCCCCCCTCGATGCCTTATGTTGAAAAGTTATGGTTTGAAATTTACAAAATTTTAATAAATAATCTAAGAATTTCTTTCTTATCTGTACAGAATATAAAATGTATACAAAGAAAAAAATATATAAATTTGTTTTGAATTATTACTTTCTTCTATATTAAATAGGACATAATGGATGTGTAAAACATTTTTACTTGCAATTTTCAGTGTATTTACACATTTTGAGGGGATTAGAACACAATTTGACCATTTTTAGAAAATGTCTGGCTGGTAAAAATTTTATGTAGCAGCTCTAGTTCAAGAACTAATGCACAGAATTTCATATAAATTTATACACAGGGAAAAAAAAATGCACATCAGTTTTTGATGCAAGTCACTCAACAGGTGGCACTGCTATACTGTGATTTCTCTCATTTAATTGAAGACTATCTCAGCTTCTATTGTGTGTAATAAAAAAAAAAAAAAAAAAAAGTAAGTATGCCATAGGGCTATCATGAAACATGTTTAATTTCTGTGCACATCGGCCAATAGGTGATGCTGCTATACTTCAATTTTTCCTGTGAATAGGGAAGTTCATTGAGATTTATTTGTGTATAATTACACAAAATTTTGTATGTGAGAGGGCCATTTTTATAAAACATCATGTTGATTCAATTTTGGTGCATATTGGGCGATAGATGACAATATTATGCTGCAATTTACTCTGTCTATAGGAAGACTAAATCTCAATATCTATAACATTTAACTGCACTTAACTTGATATGCAAGATAAATAATATGAGAATGAAAGCTGGCTTAATTTGGGTGTATATTGACCTACAGGTGGCGCTTTTCCTCACCTTCTGTGATTCTCCGCATGGCTACATCTCAACCTTTTGATTAAAATTGCACTAAACTCCATATCTAAACTCTGTATTGAGAGAAGCTATGATTAAATTTCTTCCGTGCATGTTAAACAGCATGTAGCAGTTATATATAGTGATATAGAAGAAAGTTTCGTGATGGCCATAACACACTAGTTTGAAGCTTTGTTTTCTTTTTCTTCTTTCTTTTATGTTTTCTTATGAATGTCTCAAAAGAAAGTATTGGATTCATTAAAATTTTCAACTTCTGGTTTTCGATGCATTTACACATTTTAAGAGGTCCAGAATCTGTCTTGATCACTTTTTTAAAATGTCTGTTTGTGTGTGTGAGAGAAAAATTCTGTTTAACTATATCTCCACAACTACACAGTAGTTCTGGAATTAAAATAAAAAATTAAATTACATATAAATTTATATGTAATTTCACCAACAGGTTCTGGCGCACTGCGATTTCTGCAACCTATAAGAAGGCTATATCTCAGGAACTACTGCACAGAATTTCATGGAAATCTATATGTACATGCACCTTGGCATATATTAGTGTCTATCAAGTTTTGGTGCCAACTCAACAGGTGGTGTTGTTATACAGTACTTTCTGCAATTTTAGGGAAGGCTATAACTTGTGCTCTAATGCGCATAATTACACGAAACTTTATGTTGGAAGGGTATTATGAGAAGTTATGCTGATTCAATTTTGGTGCATGTTGGCCGATAGGTAGCGCTGCTATACTTAAATTTCCCCCAATACGTGAAAGCTGTATCTCATATCATATTGTATCATGTATAATTGCACAAAACTTGGTATGTGAGAGAGTCGGCCATTATGAAGCACTATCGTGATTTTATTTTGAGTGTATATCAGCTAACAGGTAGCATTACAGCACTGCAGTTTACCCGATGATTTTTCATAAGCCTATATCTCAGCATCTGTTGATTAAAATTGCACCAAACTCCATACGTAAAATATTTATTGTGAGAAGCTATGGGCAAAT
Organism: Salticus scenicus; assembly: GCA_963930645.1. Lineage (NCBI taxonomy): Eukaryota > Metazoa > Arthropoda > Arachnida > Araneae > Salticidae > Salticus > Salticus scenicus. Next base: position 14,347,999 of record OZ005658.1, read on the forward strand.
TTTTGTACAATTTAAACTGTAAGTGATGCTGTTATCTATATATATAAAAGAGTAAACTCACTGATTCACTCACTGACTCAACACGGCTGTGGCGATCCTATGGGAGTCACAATTTTTGGTGAGCAAGTTGATTTTAGGACCGTGGCGCTCACTAAGACGGGATTTTGCGAAATACTCCCTGGGGGGGGGCAGAAGGCAAAAACCACCTTTATAAGCATAACTCGGCTCCAAATTACTTCACGGTAAAGAAATTGCAGATGGGGAGACTAGACTTGAATACAAAAAAATTATTTTCTGCGATTTTGGATTTTTAAGGGGGGGGGGGGGGGTAAGGGTTAAAAGTGAGATTTTCGGGGGAGGGGCAGAAAGTAAACACCTTTATAAGCATAATTCGGCCCCAAATTACTTCATTGTGAAAAAATTGCAGATGGGGAGACTAGACTTAAGTACAAAAGAATCATTTTCTGCGATTTTGCATTTTAAGGGGGGAGAGGGGGTAAAAAGAATTTTCGGAGGCAAAATTAGCAATGCATGGATTTTCGAGTAAAATTCTAGCAATAATAGCTCAGATTAAAAAAAAAAAAGCCAAGCGTCTTCTTGAAGGAATTTGCAAAAGTTCATTTTTGATTTTTTCCGATTTTCGATTTTGGGGGGGGAGTTACGAGGGGGCAAATTCGATCCCTCCTTTTAGCGCTAAATTTATCCGTGGAAATCTAAGAGCAGAGGTCACAAATTTTAGTGTGTGGCTTATTTATGTGTGTGCAACACCCATTGTAACGGGATTTTGTGAAAGACCCCCCCCTTTTACCCCTTTGGGGGTTGGGTGTGGAATAAAAGAGTAAAATCACTGATTCACTGACTCAACACAGCCGTGGCGATTCTATGGGAGATAGACTTGCAAATTTTGGTGAGCATGTTGGTTTTAGGACACTGATGCCCATTATGGCGGGATTTTGCGAAATATCCCCGCTGCCCCCTGGAGGGGGGGGCAGAAGTCAAAAAACCCCTTATAAGCATAATGTGGCTCCAAATTGCTTCACGGTGAAGAAATTGCAGAGAGAGAGAGACTAGACTTGAGTGCAAAAAAAAGAAATAGCAAAATACGGGTTTTTGAGGAAAACTGTACCAATAACAGCACAAAGATATAGAAAATCGCCAAGAGTCTTCTTCAGAATATTTCCAAAACCTCATGTTTGGTATTTTGCGATTTTTTTTTGTGGGGGGGGGGGTTACACCTATTGCAATGGGGTTTTGTGAAAGTTCCTCCTTTTCCCCTTGGGGGTGGGGGGTGGGGGGCAATATAAACCCGTTTCCAAGTATAACTTTGCTTCAAATTATCTCAGAAAGATTAATTTGTATATGTGGGTTGTTTATGCTTTCCTGACACGCACAGTAAAGGGATTTCACAAAATTTCACCCCCCCCGTCCTTTAAGGGCGGAGGAAGGCAAAAACACGCTTATAGGAGTAACTGTGGTCCAAATTATCTCAGGATAACGATTTTTTGATATGTCAATTGGTTATGCGTACTCAAGACACATAATAAAAAGAGATTTTGTAAAATTCCATCCTATTCCCCTCTTAGGGGTGTGGTGTTGCAAAAAGCATGTTTCCAAGCATAACTTTTCTTCAAATTATCTCAGTAAGCTTATATTTTACATATGAGTTGTTTATGCATTCCCAACACACATTATAAAGGGATCTTACAAAAATTTCCCCTCCCCTCCTTCAAAGGCGGGGAGGGGGGCAAAAAACGCTTTTAAGAGTAACTCTGCTCCAAATTATCTCAGAATAGCGACTTCTTGATATGTTGATTGGTTATGCGTACTCAAGACACACACTACTAAGGGATTTTGTAAAATTCCACCTTATCCCCCTTGGGGGTGGGGCAAAATCATGTTTTCATGCGTAACTCTGCTCCAAACTATCTTAGACGATTTTTTACTTGCAGGCTGCTTATGCACTCCCAACACGCACTATAAGTCGATTTTGTAAAATTTTCCTTTTCCCCCTTTAAAGGTGGGGGGGGGGGCAAAAACACATTTTAAAGAGTAACTCTGCTCCAAATTATCTCAGAAAAGCGATTTTTTTATAGGTTGATTGGTTATGTGTACTCAACACAAACAAACTACAAAGGGATTATTTGGAATTCCGTGCTATCACCCCCTTGAGGGTTAGAGGGGGATTGAAAACATGTTTCCATGCGTAACTCTGTTCCAAACTATCTAAGAATGGCAATTTTTGATGCGTGGACTGCTTATGCGTATTCAACACACACTACAAAGTGATTTTGTGAAACTCCACCCCACCTCCCCTTAAGGGGTGGGGGAGGGGACATGTATTCATGTGTAACTCTGCAGTAAATTATCTTATGAAGGAGAGATTTTCCATGTGTGGGTATGTTATATGTATCTAACTCATAATATAAAGATATTTTGCAAAATCTCCCCCTCCTTTCCTTTAAGAGAGGGCAGGGGGGGGGGCTAAAAAACACGTTTTAAAACATAACTTTGCTTCAAATAATCTTAGAATCCCGATTTTTTAATATGTGGGTTAGGTATGTGTATGCAACATGCATTATAAAGGGATTTTGTTAAGTGTGGCGAGTGGGAAAACCGCTATCAAAGGTGTCGAGAATTTTAACTTAGATTTTGATTGATTTCAATGATTTTATTATTATTATTATCATCATCAATGATATGGTATTTTGAGACTTCATTTCAATATAATGACCAGCGAAGCGGGCAAAGCCTGCTAGTACAGAATAATATAGAAAAAAGATTTATGATGGCCACAATATATTAGTTTTCCTATGAAAATAACCCTGTAACTATGATTTCATTAGTAAAATACAGTACCCGCCACTTATTAAAATCACATTCGTTCTGAGCAAAAGTGATTTTATTAAGCGGCTGATTTTTATATCCGGCTAACGTTCTTGTACACAATAAAAAGGTGTTACTTCCCTGAATTTGAAAAGAAATTTTAAAAGATACCAAATAATGAAATTAATAAACAATGCTAATTAATTTTTAACAGATAATTATTGAAGTGTTTCTTCAAAATAAAAGAATTAAACACATCCCAAGCTACGATGCGCTTTCCTTTCAGGAAAATCATCATTACTTTGCTAAAAGTTCACGCCTTTCTTTAAAATTTAAAATATTTTCGTTTAAACATCTTACTTCTTAGTTATTTCAGAATAAGAATTAGAAATTGTCTTTAAATAATTAAAAATAAAATAATCACTGGCGAATTAAATCAAATTTGTAACTTATTACACCTTGAAGAATATATTCCTTGAAATTGTTCCTAAGTCAATGTGATGGGGAGTGTTTTAATTGCTATAAATGTAAAATTTAATGTTGTAAATTTTCGACAAAGAGAGATAACAGAGGGATTTCTGTATTTAATTTATTTTTTATTTAAAAAATAAAAAATTGGAGTGTAAATAAGAATTTACTCAGCATGCATAAATGGTATTTTGCTTCTGATGAGAATTTTTCAGTTTATTAACCGGCAATACTGATTTTATTGAGAGGCAGTTTCAAAGATGGTTTGCATTGATTTTATTCCGATCCTGGCAATTTGATCAGATTAAGCGGCTGATTTTATTAACCAGTGATTTTTATTAAGCGGCGGTTACTGTATTTTGTTTCATTTTTTTTTAAATATTAATATTGCAAAAAATATGTAAATAATAAATTTTAGTTTTATAATTCTGAACAAAACCTATTTCTTTGTGACAATGCTTTTCACCACAAATTGCAAGTGTAGGAATAAGTATGTTACGCTTAAAGTTTTATTCTCCATGGCAATATTGCACAAATAAATAAAATATTAAATAAATATATTTAAATAAATTATATTTAAAATGTTTTTAAAAGGTGGGTTATATTTTATTGTTTTAAAATAATGAAAAAGAAAAGAAACATACAAAAAACAAAACTAATGCCGGATATCCGTATCCGACAGGCAAAAGAGCTCCGGACATCTGATATCCGGCAAAATTTCTATCCGTTTCATCCCTAAAAATAACAGACATGCCATAGTATAATAATACTTTAAGTACTTAATTTCTTACCATGTACTGTTTAAGTTTAAAAACACATGACAAAATTATATATGTAGGTATTTACCATGATCTTGTGTTCATTAACAGAAAGCAAAAAAGAAAATATAAAATCTTAGAAAGAAAAGTAAATATTTAAAGCTTACTTTTAAAATATTTTTCTGAATTTTACAATTTATATGCAATGTTAAATGTTTTTATATGGTCATTTACAAAATAATTCTAAGTGCATACATTCTACTTTTAGACTAGATAAAATCTAAGTTATTTTCACAACGGCTACATAAAAAACTTTGTAAACATTTTTCCGCAGGTTTTAAGGATTTTTACAAAGGGAAATATTTATCGCCACAAATGTGCTTTTGTCTTTTAAAATCGAACTGAGAATTCTAACTAAAAATGTTAAAAAGTGAAAAACAATGAGTCAAAGTAATATTTTACAATTTATTGAGTAGCCTACTGTAATGTGCAGATTATATTTTTTTTCTTCGCTCAATAATTTTAAATATTAAGTAATTTCATTTTCATCATCAAAAAGAAGTTTTAAAAAAAATAGCGTTAAGATAATAATAATAACTTTAACATCTTTAGAGACAGACTTGTTAAAGGACTAAATAAAGTTACATATTTAAACACAAAAGTTTAAAAGCACTCAATTCAATCATGAAAGAACAACAATCTAAAATAACATTAGTATTTTATATTAAATGCGAATGTAATTGATTAGTATTCAACACATTTTAATGATAAAAATATGATTATTATTTAAAATATGCAAAACTAATTATATTTTCTAAGTTAGTCTAAAATGATACCAAAATATTGCAAGAAAAGTAAATAATTATACTTCTAATAAAGATAAATGAATTCAACTTTTTTTTTTTTCTTATTTATTTATTTATTATTATTTTTTTTTGCAAAGTGCGCAAAAGAGTTGTCAGGAGGAATGTGTAACGTAAATATTCCACGATGTAAACTGTAAACAAATCGCTGGCGAGATGCACAGAATGAATGAAATGAATGTCAAAAAGATTTTGCAAAAGCAAGCTAGCTACTCATTTTATCGCCAATTCGCTAACAGGTTGCTATAAGAACTGATAACCAATCAACAATGGTGTTATAAACTTTCAGTGTAAGTTGAATTCTGATTGGTTCGGCTCCATAGTACCACATTGCATCCACAGACGCTAGTTCTACACAGACATGGGAACGGACACTCTTACCTTCCCCTTTTCATTCACTATTATCAGCCCCTTTTCTTATCTTTTCAATGGTCTGTTGTGCATGTTCAAACTCAAGGAAAAGGGAAGGTTAATAAAAGTCGGAGAACAAAATCGCTTTAAAATGTAATGAAATTATTAAAAAGAAAGAAAGAAAAGGTATTACAGGAAAACATAAATTTTGCGCAATAATTTTTTCTTTTCGCAAAATTGCTGTATCTGCACCATTTGTAAGTTTCATATTTTGTACAAATTTCGGTTGCCTAAAAGTTACATCACTGTTTTTTACTTTCCTCTATATTCAATAGAAGAAAGTATTGGGTTCGTAAACATTTTCCGCTTCCGGTTTTCGACGTATTTAGACGTTTTGTCAGGCCTAGAACACGATTTGACCATTTTCAGAAAGAAAATGTCTGTCTGTCCGTCTGTGTATGTGTGTGTGACAAAATTTTTGTGGCGACTGTATCTCCGGGACTATTGTTCAGAATTGTATATAAATTCATATGCAGATGCACCTTCACCTAAGTTAGTGCCTATCAACTTTTGGTGTCAACCGCTCAACAGGTGGCGCTGTTATACAGCAATTTCCGCAATTTAAGGGGAGGCTATATCTCAGGTTCTATTGCGTATAATCGAGCAAAACTTGATATAGATATGTTAGAAGGCCATTATTAGACATTATGTTTATTCAATTTGGATGCTTAATTGCCAACAAAAAGAATCCATACGCCAAACTTCTTGCTGTCAAATAGTACGTAGATCGTAAAAATTTTGAGAAGTTTTCGTAAACACACTAGATAGCCGTCATAGCAGGCAATGTTTCTTAAATGAGGGACGAAACTACCTACCGTGAAAACCCCTGAAAACTGCTACTTGTATGCAGATAGGGGTAACTTATTAATGATATATCATATTGCTACTACCTATAATAATTAATATTTGGAACTTTCTTAACCTTCCAACGGGCGCGCGTATCTGAGAGATACACTTGTGGTAAATCTCGTTGTATATCTTAAAGTCAGAGAGCATTTGAAACACTTATTTTTGGCTATTCACTCAGTATATATTGATCTATTTTTAGTTATCTTTTGAACCTCGAGACAATGATATGAAGCTGAATATTTGCTATTTGTATTTGAAAAATACTCGCGACCTTTCATGTAACGTTTTGTTATATTTGATTTTTTTTTCAGTGCTAAAAACGATTGTTTGTTGTTTTTGTTTTAAACAGTGGCGCCGACTATGTGGGGCTCGAGGGCTCGAGCACCCCCAGAAAATTTTCTGTAAGGGCTCAGCCCCCCCAGAAATTTCAAATACTGATTCCCTGTCACACAAGAAATTCTTTCCTCTATTTCTTATTTAGTTTTTTACCAAAATCATAGCTGTAAAGTAAGGTTGTTGCAATTAAAAATGGACATAAATCGACTAAGAAGAAAAAAAAAAAAAGATAAAGAAAAACAAGAAAGGCTGAAAGTCTCTGTATGGGGCGTGGGGGGGGGGAGTTCAGAGGAAGATAATTCCCTTTGCTGTGCTATGGGAATCTCAATCACTTATGGTTTTTGCATGAGGAGCAAAAGTTTTCAGAAACATCGATGCAGAGTAATATAACTATTTTCACAAAAGTTACTGCCATATTGTTATTACATTTTTTATTTTTATTTTATTTTATTAATATTTTATACGCTTGATGCTACTCTCTTCCCTAAGTTTAAGTGAAAATAATTTTTATAAAGGTTTCTGAGATGTTTAATTCGTCTTTTATTTATATTTGCATTTTATTTATTTGGTTGCTTCTTTTTTTCCTTGGCATTTTTAAATAAAAATGAATTTTTTTGGATGTAAGTCATGAATTTATAAACAATAAAAGGTATATAATATTGCCCCCTTATTTTTATGAAACTTTTTATTTTAGAAAAATAAAACTTGATAATCTAGTGTGTCACTCACACGACTACCCTGAAATTTAATACTATAAATGCAGATTGGAGATTAAGGGGTAAGACAGCGAGGACTGTTATGCAAACCTATGTTAAAACAATTCAAATTAAGCTTCGGAACAGCTTTATACGACAAGTAATTCTGTGTGAGGGGGGCTACCGTCCCCCCTCAACCCCCTGTTTCATTACTTTACCTACATTTTTATAGAATTCAAATCTGTTATTAAATTCAAAAGTTTATTTAAAATTATTCAGGCAACTTTCACACCAACATTCCTAAAAACATGATTTTTGGATTCAAGGAACCTCAAAACGTGTAAATATAACAAAAACTCAATTTAGAAAATTTGACCCCAAAACAATACTTTCTCTATCTTATGGGTAAGAAAAAGGTAATAAATCGATTTAGTACGAAAAATATGAACGTAGCGATATTACCTTCATTTGTCCTATTACCTTAATTAATTAAAGATCCTTGCAGAAAATTTTGGAGCGTAAGGCTGATTTTTTTATACCAACTATGTGAAAAATACCAGAGTCGGGTATCGAACCTGGGCCTTCCGCTTTCTGTGCGGATGCTCAAACCACTGAGCTAACCTGGCTGATTACCAGCTAGACATTTCTCACGTAACATTCATTGGCAAAGTCACCGAGTCTGTACACACAGCTATATCAGGTGACATTAATAGTCATGGCACAACTCCAATAGACCTCGAAATTTTAATTTAATTTAGAAATTTATTCATCAACCCTGAAAGTTCATTTCAGAAAACTTTGGAGTGGAAGGTTGATTTTTTATACCAACTATGTGAAAAATGCCAGAGCTGGTTATCGAAAACGGGCCTTCCGCTTTTAATTAAATATATTTAGATTCTTTTTTTTTTTTTTTTTTTTTTTTTTAAACAGCTGTTAAAAAAAAAAAAAAAAAAAAAAAAATTAAATTTTATGGCCTATTGGAGTTGTGCCATGTTCAAATGTGTCACTTGATATAGCTGCTCTAATGCAGACCGGGTGACCTTCCCAACATAAATTATGTGAGAAGTGCCGAGCTGGTTATCAGTCAGGGTAGCTCCGTGGTTAGAGCATCCGCACGTCAAGCGGAATGGCCCGGGTTCGATTCCCGGCTATGGTATTTTTCAAACAGTTGGGAAAAAATCAGTCTTCTACTCCATTCTATCAAAATTTAATTAAAGATAGTTTATGAAATTTTAACATTTTAAGTAAAAATGAAAAGTAAGAACAAATATTGTTTTTAAAACTTAAAGAGAAGATATAGCACAAATTATTTCGAGATTCTGCCTTTCCCCTCCAATTTTAACTTAACCATAATCACAATATTGGTTTCAAATTGAAGTGGCCGATGGCCGTATTATCCCAGTGACCTCCCTGCTACTCTTAATTTTGTTTTATAAATTCAATTTACATAATTTTATAAACTAAATGGCAAAGATTATGATGGCATTTTCAGGACCAGTTTTGGTGCCCTTTGCTACTCAGGGCCCCTGGCACGTGCCCCTGTGTTAATCAGACTGTTGTTTGTGTGTGCATATGTTATTTTCCTTGGGTAAGCATGTGTACATTATTATACCATATTTGATGACCTTGTATTTGAAATGTGATTCCCCCCCCCCTCAAAAAATAATCCTGGCTACGGCCTTGGTTCGAGCCCCCCCAGAAAATTTTCAAAGTCGGCGCTGCTGGTTTTAAACATTATTATTTTAAATATTTTTAAAATTAATTAACTTATAATTCCGATGTTTCTTTGATTTTTTTATATTGATTTTGCGCTTTCAGTTTCATTCTTTCAGTTTTGTTTTAATGAATATGAGTTCCAACTGAATGTTCATCTTATTAATCTTCAAATGGTTATAGTATAATTAAAATATTCAGATACTTTAAAATACATATTTTACAGTAGTGTATGTGAAAACCTTTCATGTTCGTATAAGCAGCGCGCCCGCTAGAAGGTTAATACATTGTAAGATAAGAAATTTCAATAAAAACAAAATAATTTAACAGAGAATTCAAAGGCAACGAAATTTTCAAAACCCTGAATTCAGGGGTAGCCCCTGAAAAAATTTTCACCCCTGTTAAAATACAAGTGATTTATATCGCTAAAACAAACCATATAAGGAAAATCACTGCTGAACCATACAAGAAATGTCGCTGCATGTAAACTGCTGAGTTAAAAAGAAAAAAAAAACAGACACACACATATATATATATATATTTAACTTTTCTATCAATATTTTTCAAAAGTGCTATTTTTAAAATTGTAAAAATAAATAAATAAAAATTGGTCCCTGAAGAAAAATTTTAAAACAATGCATTTCCATTTAATATATTTCATGAAATATTAGCTATATTTTCTAAAAGTAATTAAAAAATGTTTTCTCTAATCTATAGGTGTCCCAAAATTAACGCAACATTTGAATTTTCCACCTTTCGTGCAGTAAAGTGTGCAACCCTATTAAAAAAAAAAAAAAAAAAAAAAAAAAAAAAAATTGACAGCTGACAGTTTAGGGTTAGTAAAAAGGGAGCCTGCCATACATGTTGTATGCCGCATGCCATACAACCCATAGACCTTATATATATAGACTACGCCATCAATAGGACTTCCCATTATAGTGAATGTCTTCAACATGAGGGTGTAATCTGAAACCTTCATCCTTTGCGGTCAGCGATGTATGTCACGTGACATGGTGTTGAGGGCGATTCTTCCATAAGAAAGCACTTATTTTTGTAAGAAATCAAACGAAAACGTCTCCCCTTCAGAATGGTTTCTCACAAAAGAATTTTTTTTATAATTAATCTATGACATTTTAGCTTTCCAACGATGCATAAATCTAAAGGCTTAAATAAAAAGTATGTGTACAGTCGGTAACAAAAGTGTCCGAACACTGGCAAAAATTCCTATGAAAAAAAAGTACACTTAATACTGTTTTGTTAAATAAATCCTTGTCGAATCCTGTTCTTAGTCAATTTAAGAACAGGATTCGACAAGGATTTATTTAGCAAAATTGTATTAAGCGTACTTTTTTTATATAGGAATTTTTGCTAGTGTTCGGACACTTTTGTTACCGACTGTACAATACAGAAATTAAAAAACTCTAAACTACTTTCTTTCTTATGGAAAAATCACATAATATTCATTTTCGTCTCTCTCTCCTGGTCTACATCACGTGATAATTTCGCTGGGGAAGTTACTTCATGTCGCAGACAGATAATGAGGAGGGATGCGTGGTTTATTATATAAGGTCTATGATACAACCCATGAAACTATTCAATTAATACATGAGACATTTCCTGGCCGTGTACTCTCTCGTTTCGGTGATAAGAATTGGCTTCCTAGATCGTGTTATTTACCACCATTATATTTCTTTTTATGGGGTTATTTGAAGTTAAAAGTAAACGCCAACAAGCCCAGAAGCACGAGTGCATTGAAGGAGGAAATTCAACACTGTATTAACAAAATTCAGCTACATTTATGCAAAATGGCCATAGAAAATTTCGACAAAAGAGTGCGTATGTGCCAGCAAAGCCATGGAGGCATTTGCCCTGTGTGTTATTCCAAACATCCTGTGTACTTTACGATTCAATAAAAAGGGAAAATAATTATAAGATAAAAAACTTTTTATAAACCATGTTTTTAAATTTTCTGTTGAATCATAGCTATAGAACTAACTACTTTAGCACTTTATCAATGCGTATTGTTATGAAATTGTAAATAATTGTATTTATTTTTTTTATAAATTCTTTCAAAGAGGCTTAGTAAGTTGATAAAATGTTAATTTTCTGCATTTCCAGCTTTTTCGCATTAAAATACTTCATTTTTCCTTTTAAAACGCAGTAAAAAGCTCCAATAGGCAAATAATGGATTTGGCGCCAAATTTGACGACTTTTTGCGAGAAAATCCTTATTATCGATATTCCAAAGATATACATTCTAATGGGATTGATTAAAGAGTTAAAGGAAATTCGAATTAAAAGTTGGTTTTAAAAATAAAATATTAATCCTTTCAGAACAACATATATTTGCATCATGAACTACTGATAAACCGCAGAAGGATGATCCCTGGCGTCATCTGCGCATGGGTGAAAAAGACTGGTCCATTTATAAAATAGGAGTGTCCGTAGTACCTAGGGATGTGTTTGTTTATGGATATGAAAAAAAGTTATAAACTCACTGATTGCATTTCTTTTCCTTTTTTAAACTGATTCTTGAATATTTGGTTATATAAATATTTTACGATTAATTAAGAAAAATAAAAACATAATGTTATAAAGGGATAGTTTTAGATTTCAATATAAATATTACTCATTTAAAATTAAAAATAAAAGCTTTGTCAGTATTTTGAAACTTTTGAAGTGTGTAACACTTATTAAAAAATTATGTCAATTATTATTTACAAACTAGTACATAACACAGTCAAAAATGAAGGAATGTGAAATCAATTAAGGTAGTGAATCAACGAATGCTTTCCTAGCTTCGCTGATCACTATATTTAAAGGAGACTAATGTGCAAGTTGTACCTAAAGGGACTAATGTGAAAGTTGTACCTCACTGAACTAATGTGCAAGTTGCACCGAACGAACAAACTATTTAAAATGACACTATTTAAAATTGGATGTTGCTTTAAACATTTGACAATTACTTTCATTTTGATATTTATTATCAAAATTCTTGAAGATATAATTAAAATTCTTCAAACAATAATTTCTCCTTCAAAAGCTTCTTTATCGCAAAACTTAATGACATTATGTACAATATGCTTCGATTCACTACGAAGAAGTTTAATCCGAGAACTTGCACCAGATGTATGAACCATTGCTTTAACTTTAGTATATCCCCACAGCTGAATTTGGCGATTTTTCTTTGGCGCCGTTTTGAAAGATAACGATGTCGTTCTGGACTGTTTGCGATATAATATGGCAGCCTATATGTTGTTTATTTTGGATTTATGATTTTATGTTTTATGATTTAGATTATGATTTTATCATTTAAGATTTAGCCATAATCACCAACAAAAAATCGCCAAATATCGTTGTGGGGATATACTAAAGTTGTTCCGATTCAACACATAACAGAAGAAACAAGAATAATAGAAAAATTTCCTCTCTCTCTTTCTTCTTCCTTTGCTGTGTCTCCCAGAGAGTGAGTGGAATCGTCCTGGCACTTTGCCAACCAGGTATCAATCATCCGCGGGCGCACAGTACATTAGCATTTTATCAATGTGTAGAAAATCTTTAAAATGATAATGAAATCAATTTTTGCCAGATGCATAATTTAACTTTTTACAATTTTTTAACGCTCACGTTTAATTACATGTATTTATTTTTTCGTCAAAAGAAAATGAACTCGTAAATTTTTTTTAGCAACAATAAATTATAGCTAATATTTTAATGACTATTTTTATTGCTATTAGGAGCTTATTATTTTCATATTTTAATTAATTAAAAGAAAACTATTCGAAAATATGACTTCCAAGTATTGTGTTGTCACTGGGTTCTGAGCTACTGTGAAAGTTTCAAATGTCTAGCTAGTAAGTTAGTTAAAAATAGATTACAAGATTTGTACCGGACAAACACACAAACAAACAAACAAGAATAGAAATTAATAAAAACATGGTAAAAAACTGTTTTTTACGAGGGTAAGTCAAAAATTATCTGCAATGTATCTAATAACTTTTCTTACTGTGTTCATACGGAAGTCTTTCCTAATTTATATTACAGAGGCTGTTCGCACATTTTTTAGACGATTTTATTTCGCAGTAAGAAAAAATCGTTTGCATGGAGAATTTTATTTTTACAACAGTTATATTTTTGGAAGTTTTATTTATCTTCTGATATTTAGAATTTTTGTTTAGATGCAAAAATGCGCTTTTAAAAAGGCAGTGGATGGAAGGATAGGTTTCCGCTCTTTCCAAAGAGAGTTTTTATTGAAATCTTTATGAAAAGCATTTATCAGGAGAAAAATGGAAAAATGTCGCAACAATAAATGAATCTTGGGTCTTTGCAATAAAAAAAAGATCAATTTATTATCACAAAAGTGGAGGAAAAAATTTTTGCTACATGGTTCAAAGCATCAAAAGAAAGTTTTTCTAAAGGATTTATGATTGCCACTGGTTTTTCATACAAGCGCAAGATAAAAGCAAAAAAAAAAAAAAAAAAAAAGTGACAAAAATGTCAAAATCAGCTCTAAATACTATCAAGAACATATTTTAATTCCAATTTTTAAAAATGAAAATCCAGATCTTTATCCACAATGCTATCAATCCGTTGAACTGTATCAAGACAAAACAAGCAGCCACACATCGCAATCCGCAATTGCTTTTCTAGAAAAAAATGGAACAAAAAACGGGAATTAAAACCATACCCTCCACTGACATTCTGCTAAATCTCCTGATGTATCACTGTTGGATTTTTGTGGTTTTCGACTCTTAAGGGCCCTCTTCACTCAGCATTTCCTTTTCTAAAAGCCAATGTTATTCAATGGAAAACTTTCTTTGCACTTAAAACAATGACATATTAATTGATTGAGACGCGGTTTTTTTTATTGGATTACTCTCATTTCGTAAACTGACGCAGCTTTTGTAGATTTTATGAAAGAATAACAGTTGTTTTTTAAAAAAGCTGTTTTATTGCAATATTTGGGTTGATGCATTAAATGGCTGATAAAAAACTCTTCCAATTTTTTAAAACAGGATTTAAAAAGCTGCGTCAATCTCAAAGAGTTTAATTCAATGCGGAAAAAAATCCTGTATTTTAATAAAATTTTAAATCAATTAAATTTGTAAAGAAAGTCCAAAAATTTTACAAATTTGTGCCGATTTTCCTCTTTGACACACCCTTTATTCGGCTACGCCTCTCGTTCGTGGTTTCGATGAAAAGATGTTTACATTTCTGTGGTGAAGATACGTCTAGGCGTTGTGTTTTTTTATTCAGTTATTATATTTATTATAGATTTCACCTGTATTACGGATGTGAGTAACATAACAATTTAGAAGACAATCGTTCAGAGACTTATTTATAGGAAATATATGATCACATTTTATTTTAAATAGTTTTTCATTGCGCGTAATACTATTATTATATGAATACTTTGTACATAAATCTGATATTTTACTGATAATGCCACGATTGACAATATACAAACATTTCTTTTTAACAAGTTATATAAAACTTTTTACTAAATTAAACAGATTTTCAATAATAAATTTTATTTTAAAGTATATAATCTGGTGTGGCATCCACACGACTTTTTCTTACCCTACACTTAAATTTTATAATGACAGATTCAGATTGAGGAGTAAAATATCAAGTACTGTATAAAATTCTATAGTAAAAAGAATTTAAGCTAGCTTTACGAATAATTTAATTTGACAAATAATTTTCTGTGGGAAGGGCGGGGTTGAGTACCACCCTTCTCAAACCACATTTGAAACTAATATAACTACATTTCTATAGAATTCACGACTAATATTAAATTTAAAATTATGTTCAACAATAACTTTCAATCACATTTATTGACAACTTTAACCCGTATCACTCGTTGAAACTTATCAATATTGATCAAACTGTTCAAGTATGAATTTCATATGAACTTGATAACAGACTCACAAAGAACAACTGTTAAAAACTTTGTTTAATTATTCACGGAACCTCAAAATACGTAGTTATTTAAAAAAAAAAAAAAAAAAAAAAAAAAAAAAAAAAAAAAAAAACAAGACTTCAAATTAAACTAAAATATTTTATTTACTCTTTAGGTATGGAGAATTAATTTACATTCCTGAGCAAAATAAGTTGTATTAATATTGAAGTCTATGAATTGAGTGAAACAAATATTTTTAACGACATAAGCAAGTTGATTTATAACTGAAGAAACTAGAACAATTTAAAGTTTGCAAGAAATGGGAGTCAAATGTTTATGAAATTATTTATAAACGACAAAATCACACTATTATTTTCAAAGATTTTGAGCTCTTATTTTCGTGCCTAACATAAAAGCGCAGCTGAATTTTTAAGTATGGTACCTGAACATGAACACTGTTTCTATGCGTTCTTTTAGAATTACAGTAACTGGATATCAAGCTGTGTATCGATATTAATAAAATCAGACTTTTCTCTGTAAATTTATCAGAAAAAAAAAATGCGATATCTTCACGTTCCACACACCATAAAATTCGAAAATTACTTCAGAAAATTTTGTCTGTGTGTGTGTCATCGTGTCTGTATGTCTGTAACGCTATTATTGTCCGCGTATCACGGGAGAATGGCTGGACGGAATTCAACGGCGCTAGGCAGAAATTTAATTCTTTACCCAACTAAAATCTCCCAACTTTTTCGAAATTCCCTCCCCAGTTCTCGCCGGAATGGGGGGAACAAAAGTCAAAAACATATTTGTAAGCATAACACCGCTCCAAATTACTTCACTGTAAAGAAATTGCACATATAAAGAATAGTCATGAGAAAAAATAAAACGTTATCTGCAATTTAGGAATTTTTGATTATTAACCCTTTCAGTCGCAGTGTTCCCGCTGATGGAACACCTAATTTTAATTCTCAAGTGCAAAAACTCATCCCGGAAATTTTTTAGCAAAAATTTACGATATATACGAAACATATTACGAAACATATTAAAAAAGGCCGTTTTTTTTAACCTGAAAATTTAAAATTTCTTTTATTTAGATTTTGTTCGTAAATTCCGTTGGCGAGAAATTTCGGAATTTCCGAATTTTTTAAAGAACTCGACAAAAAATGGAAGATGTTAAAAAAAAAGCTACGAGACTTCCTTAGAAAATTTCCAAAAACACATTTTTTCCCCCTTAATTTCCGATATTTTATTGAGGAGGGGTTACGAAGGGTCAAAATCGAGACAAACCTTTTAGCGCTAAATTTCTCCTGGTCCTGAAAAATCTATGGAAGCTGCGGTCACGAATTTCGGTGCTGGGATTATATGTATCTATCAGATACCTAAAGTAATGGGATTTATTGGAATAAATAAAACATTGCGATTTTTAAGGGGAGGGAAGAGGGAAATCAACTTTTGGCGGGAAATTGTGCAAATTCCAGATTTTTAGTAAAATTTTAACAAAAATGGAAAAAAGATGTTGAAAATAGCCATGGGTCTTCTTTAGGACATTTTCAAAGCACTTTTCTTTTTTTTTTTTTTTTTTTTTTGGTAATTTGCCTTTTTTTTTTTTTTTTTTTTTTTAGGAGGTTGGGATAGGTATGTGTTACAAAGGGCAAATTCGAGGCACCACTTTTAGCGCTAAATTTGTCCTGAGAAATTTATGAGAGCTGTGGTCAGGGTCAGAAAGTTTGATGCTTGGATTGCTTATATATGTATCCGACCTTATATAAGTAACGGAATTTATCGAAATCTCCCACCTTTCACCCTGGGGGAAAGGAAGCAAAAAAAAAAAAAGTTTGTAAGCATAACTCGGCCCCAAATTACTTCACGCTGAAGAAATTGCACGTGAGAAAACTAGACTTGAGTATAAATAAAACATTATTTACGATTTTGGAATTCTTGACAGGAGGGAGGAAAGAAATCGCTTTTTGGGGGAAAATTTCAGAAATTCCGGATTTTTTTAGTAGAGCTCTACTAAAATGGTACAAATGTATTGAAAAAAGCTATGTGTCTTATTTAGGATATTTCCAAAAACACATTTTCTTTTTTTTTGTGTGTGTGTGTGTGTGTGTGTGAAAGAGAGAGAAAGATTTTCGATTTTTTTTTTTTTTCTTTTTTTTTTAGGGGGAGGGCGTTACGACGGAGCTAATTCGAGAGCTAATTCCTCCTTTACCCTACCACCCGGAGGGGGGGCAAAAAACACGTGTAAAATCTCGTTTTTCCTTTTGAATTTGCTTTAAATTATCTTAGATTGGCGAATTTCGGTGTATGGATGTTGATTAAGTGTACGCATTATTTACTTTGGTGGGATTTCACAAAATTTCGAACTTACCCGCTGGGGAAGCGATAAGAAGCGGGTAAGTTGCTGCCGAAGGCAGTGTGGACCCGGACTTCTCACGTTGCGAGCGGGAAAACCTCTACCGAACGCATCGGGAATTTTAACGTAGGATATTAACAATGATATGGGATTTTGACAACTTATTTAAGTATAGTGCCCAGTGAAGTGGGCAAAGCCTGCTAGTTTATAATAAAACTAATTTTAAAGTTATGTAATAACACATACACACATACACATAAATAAATAAATAATTAATAATAATAATAATAATAGAGTTTTTCCGCATCTTATTAGATATGTTTATCTAATTGAAAATAAAGGGATGTGTGCTATAGATACAAGAAATCTGTGTTATAGATACAAGACTTCATTCATCTTTCCGTAAGACAAATAAACAAAAAAGTAAATTATGATAGGTTGTTTGAGTTTTATCGCCAAATAGTATGTTGTTTAATATAATGCTGTTCCATTTCAAATAATTAGAGCCCATAGATCATATTGATAAAGAATTTTTCTTTATGTCTCTGTAAAAAACTATAAGAGCTAATAAGTCTATGAATGATTGCAATAAACAAATATTTTTAATGTTATAAGCAAGTTGACTTTATGACCGAGAAGAATGTAACAATATGAATTTTGGAATATAAAGGAGAAGAATATGAAGTCGGCAGGAAATGGAATCTGGAATGTTCATAAAATTACTTCTAAACAACGAAACCGCATCAGTACTTTGAAAGATTTCGCGCCCAGTGATGTAAAGGTGCTGACAAGTGCTGACATTTTCAATATGGTATACGAACTCTGAGTTCATCCATTCTTTTAGAATTACAATAATTGGATATCAAGTTGGTATATTTGTAATGAAATTGTAAAATTTTATCTTAAAGTTCATATAATATTTCAAAATATTAGATGTTTTAACAAATTATTAGATATATAGATATGTATATATAATTTTCAAAAATGAGTTCTAGATATAAACAAGAAAGAAAAATCATGCAGTACGCATTGATTAGTAACACTTTCCAACTGTTGTGCGCAATTGTTGCATCGAATAACTATTAATATTCTTTGCCTACGTTATCGCACAACAGACAGAAGAACTGAAAAACATACAAATAGACTAATTGATTTTATAATTACTCTTAGGCATTTTGGAAAGTGTTAAAAAGGCTTAACGCAAAAGAAAATGCAGCCATTAGATTATAATTACAGCTTTTAAACTCTCTGAATATTTTACTGTAGCCCTGTAAATCTGAAAGTTAATCATATCATATTCTATACAAAACAATATTTTAGAATATTAACCCCTTCCGCTCCAGGCTAGCTGCAGTGTAAATATGTGAAATACCAGAGTATAATTTTGAAATAATGCAATACATAACGAAGTAACAATGTGCATTTTGTTGTGAAGTAAATATATTTAATTAATGAAGGTAGTAAATATGAATACGTATCAAAGTATTTCAATTATTTATAGCAATGACGTAGTATCTGTCATCGCTTTCGCCGTCTTCACTTGTTGTAAAGTCATCATTGGAATCTTCAAGTTCGTCATAATCGGGGATGTAATCACTATCCGAATCACTAGAATCAGACATTATTCACAGTTTCAAACACCATCAAAACACAGAAAATCGAGGAGCGAAAATTACACACAACTGCAGCCGCGAGAAATCACGAAACAACTGGCGTAGCCAAAACTAATAGGTCACCGAGACTACTAACACTATCTAGTTGTCAGTAATGAAAATACAATTTCAAAATACCATATGATAAATAAAATAACTCTCTCTCATACCACTACAACGTTGGTCTTATTGCATCGTATACTTTCTTTGGACGTATGCACGTACGTCCATGGTATTAATGGCCATTACCACTAGGACGTACGCACGTACGTCCCTGGAGTGGAAGGGGTTAATAATACATGTCAATGTTTTTAAGATTTTTTTAGTAAAAAGTTTTTTAAATATAACTTTTAAAAATTTTGGCCTAAAACGTAATACATTATTATTATTTTTGTTGTTGTTGTTGTTGTTGTTGTTGTTGTCCCTGTAAACAAACTTGTTTTACAGGACCTATTAATGACATTTTGAATAGGGAACATTCCATAGGGAACTTGAGTGTATCATTTTTATAAAATTCTCAAAATATTCACGGATGATAGGAGCCGGAGACAAACAGATAGAAAGGTAGACAATCGGACAGACAGATGCACAAATTGAAATCATATTCCCACTAAAATTATAAGAAAGGGTTAAAATGCTCATGTAAACAAAAGTGCAATTCCAGCAAATTTTTATTAATACCTCTTAATGTAACTGATTATTTTTGTGTGGCCCTGTAAATCTAATGCTAACCATACTATATTACATAGAAGGCACACTCTTTTGTGCATACGAATAATATATTTCAATTGCATTAAGCTTTGTGGAAGATAAAATTATTAAAATTTGGTTTATAAAAATAACACTCATACAACACAATGCTTTGGAGTACTTTCAAGTGCCCCTGTACACAAACCAGTTAGAAATGTACTCTACTTTACACAGGAAACATCCGATAGGGAATTGAATAACATATTAAAATTTCATTAAAGTTTCTATACATTAAAGGTATTAAAATATCATTTATAGAAACCCCACTCATAGAACACAATGCTTTCGAATACTTTTGGGTGCCCCTGTACACAAACCAGAAAAGGTATCCATTCCATTTTCAATAGGGAACATCCGATAGTGAATTTCAATAAAATATATCGGTTTAAAGAAATTCCATAAATATTTACGGGAATTAGAGCTCAGAAAAACAGACAGAGAGACAGACAGACGGACAGAAAAACAGTCAGGCATATACACAAATTGAAATTATATTCATACTAAAAAAATGATAGAAAGTGTCAAAAACGCTTAATGTAAACGAAAGTACAATTCTAGCAATTTTTTATTAATAGCTCTTAATATAACTGAATATTTTTGTGTCACCCTGTAAATCTAATGGTAACCATGCTATATCCTATGCAAAGCATTCTTTTGTGCATATAAATAACATATTTCAATTTCCTAAAACTTCATGGAAAATAAAGTTTAAAATTTGATTTATAGAAATATCTCACAAAGAACGCAATGCTTTGGAGTACTTTTGAGTGTCCCTGTACATAAATTAGTGGTGGTATGCAATCTATTTTATATAGGAAACATCCAATAGTGAACTTGAATAACATACTTCAATTTCATGAAGATATTGTACAGTAAAGGTATGAAAATATGGTTTACAGAAATACCTCTCATAGAACACAATTCTTTGAAATACTTTCGAGTGTCCCTCTACACAAACCAGTAGAGGTATAAACTCCATTTTCAATAGGAAACATCCGATAGTGAACTTAAATAACATATATCAGTTTCAAAAAATACCATAAATATTTACGGGAGTTACAGCGCGGGCAGACGGACAGATACACAAATTGGTATCATATTCACACTTAAAAATTTTTTGGAAGTGTTAAAAACGCTTAATGTAAACGGAAGTAGAATTCTAGCAAATTTTTAATAATAGCTCTTAATATAACAGTATATTTTTGTGTCACCCTGTAAATCTAATGCTAATCATGCTATATTCTATGTAAATCATTCTTTTGAGCATATAAATAAAATATTTCAATTTCCTAAAACTTCGTGGAAAGTAAAGTTATTAAAATTTGATTTATACAAATATCTTTCAGAGAACGGAATGCTTTAGAATACTTTTGAGTGTCCTTGTATATAAAACAGAGTTGGTATTTAATCCATTTTATACAGGAAAAATCCAATAGTGAAGTTGAATAACATATTTCAATTTCATTAAGATATGTGTACAGTAATGTTATGAAAAGTATGGTTTATAGAAATTCCTCTCATAGAAAACAATTCTTTGAAATATTTTCGGGGGTCCCTATACACAAACCAGTAGAGGTATAAACTCCATTTTCAATAGGGAACATTCGATAGTGAACGTGTATAGCATATTTCAATTTCATTAAAATTTTTGTACAGTAAGGGTATATGAAAATATGGTTTATAGAAATGCCTCTCATAGAACACAATGCTTTGAAATACTTTTGAGTGTTCCTGTTCACAAACCAGTAGAGGTATAAACTCCATTTTCAATAGGGAACATCCGATGGTGAACTTGAATAACATATATCAGTTTCATAAAATTTCATAAATATTTACGGGAGTTAGAGCGCGGACAGACAGACAGACGAACCCAAGTCATAAACACTTTTCAACCTTGTTGGGAAGTGTTAAAAAGATGATAGAAATCGGAAACATTTAAGATTATCTTCAAGAAGGAAGTGAAATAAAGGTGAAATGCTTGCTGTTTGGAGAAAAAAGTAAGCATTTCTTCTTATTATTTTTTAATCATTATCAATGTAACATTATTATTTTAAGCTTTATAAATATTTTATATATATATAAAATTTATTTTATTTCCTGAAATAAATTCTAAATAATTTACACTTGTGTAAATACTTATAAACCTGATCTAATATTTTTACTTCTGACTACCGTCGGTATTATAAGTATTACACTCAGTAAAAAATTTCATCTCAAGTTTTCATAGAATTTATAGGAGTCTCTTGAATCCAAAAAAAGTTATTTTTGATAAGTTGTTAGTGTGTACATATGAATCTTCTGAATATCTCTAAAAAATAAATAAATAAAATAAAAATAAAAATAGAACGGTGAAAGACGGGTCCGATGTACAGATGATTTTGTCAATTTTTGGTGAAAATTGAAAAACCGAAAGTAAAACATGGAAAAAGCCGCAACTGAGAATTCTTGGATCAAAAGTTCCTATCTCAAAAACGGCTCTAGTTTTTTTTTTTTTTTTTTTTTTTTTTTTTCCCAGTTTCTATATAAACCCTCTTCAGATGTCCATTTATATTATATGCTTGTTGATTAGTTCAGGAAAATTGAAAGACGTTTTAAATAAATAGGTCAATTTTAGATCTCAAAAGTGCATTCCTTTAAAAAAGCTCTATAGATTTTCTTCAAAATCGCCCTATTAAATTCCCTTTAGATATCTTTTTTTTATATGTAAATGTTGATTTCCAGTGAACATATGAATTTGCCAAGTTTTGTCGGAAATCGGAAGCATATATTTAAAAGAAACAGAACGATTTTTTTTCAAATTTGCTCATAAACCCCGTTTTATACGTCCTTTTGCATTACTTGTTTATTGCATGAAAAATTATCAGTTTTAAACTTCAGAAAATCGGTGTTTTAAAAAACGGCTAAAAAAAAAAAAAATAAATAAATAAATAAATAAATAAATAAAATAAAATAAAATCGCGCGCTTTGTAAATTTTGTTTTATATGTCTTTATGACGTATACGTATTAGTTTACTCTTGCATAAAAAGCATGCCGTAAGATAGGTCAATTTTATGTCTACATTATCTCTAAAAAATATTTATAATATATGTAATGTAAGCCATATGATCAGTGGCGGATCCAGAACTTAACTTTTTTTCTTCTTTTTTTTTTCTTTTTTTTTTGGGGGGGGGGGTGGAGGGGGCTAAGATTTTTCTGCACGTTATACCAGATCAATGAAAAAATTACAATTGTAAATTCAATTGTGAACGTCAGCACTTTTTTTTGGGGGGGGGGCTTCAGCCCCCTAGCCCTCCTCCCCCATAGATCCGCCACTGCATATGATAACGAACAAGATCTTTTCTTTGAGTGTACAAGAAGGGTACAGAAAACTACTAATATTAGTTACATCAAAGATAGAATCTAAATACTAGTAAATTCTATTGCAGTTTTATTATATATGTTAATTGTTCAGAAAAATTGGAGGAAATTGCTTGAACCCTATACGCATTTTATTTATTTTATTTTGTCAGATGTCTTTTATTGAAAAAGTAAAAAAAATCTGGAGTGACTCCACTCGACTTTCCGAACATTGAGTAATTAATAGTTTTGTAGATAAAGTAAAGAAAGAGGAGTTGTTAAACAAACAAAAGAGAGAAAACCATAATAGAGTGTTTGAGTATTTTTCTCCATATATTACACGATGTTTTATTTAACGCTTCTGAACTTTGAGCCCATACATCATAATGATAAAGAATTTTTCATTGTGTCCCTGTAAAAACCTATAAATGCTAGATTCACCAAAATGCTTATAGTTAGTGCAACAGTGATTTATAATATTCATATAAATTTTCAGCTCTATTGAATAAGGTGTTTAGACGCTATCACACTTTTAAAAATTTGGCCCCATAGGCCATAATAATAAAGAATTTTTCTTTGTGCCCTTGTAAAAATACCGTAAGTTCTAGATTCACCAAAATCTATACAGTTCGTGCAACTGTGACCTATAACATATGTAAAAATTTTTTGCTCAGAATAATAAAGCGTTTAGACGCTATCGCACTTTTAAATATTTAGCCCCGTAGGCCATATGATAAAGAATTTTTCCTGGTGTCCCTGTAAAAAAAACTATAAGTGCTAGATTCACCAGAATCAATAGGGTTCGTACTATGGGGACTTACAATATACGTACCAACTTTCAGCTTATTCGAACAAAGCGTTTAGACGCTAGCGTGTTCACTCACAGACGTACACATGTATGTGGAGAATATTCTGGCTATTATATGTGGGAAACTAATAAAGACAGAACTACGAAACTTTAGAATTGAAACAGTTCTGGTGTACAGATAAACTTTTAAAATTTTGGTGAAAATTGGAAAAACCGGAAGTGAGGCCATAAGTTCATATTTGTTTTTGCCCCATAGCCCCCCTTACCGCCCTACCCCCTACCCGCCCCTCCTAATAATTTTACAAATTCAAAATAATCCGCAATCGATTTGTAAGTATCGAAAACCTCTATGTACCAATTTTGAACGATCTGACACTATTTTTATTTTTTTTGCCCCCCTCCCGTCCCCCCTTCTCGCCCCTCCTAATAACTTTACACAATCGAGAATATCCTCATTCGACTTGCAGGCCTCTTTATCCTATCAGTACCAATTTTGAACGGCCTAACTGTATTTCTATTTGTTTTTCCCCATAGCCCCCCTTACCGCCCCACCCCCTACCCGCCCCTCCTAATAATTTTACAAATTCAAAATCATCCGCAATTGATTTGTAAGTATCGAAAACCTCTATGTACCAATTTTGAACGATCTGACACTATTTTTATTTTTTTGCCCCCTACCCTCCCCCCCTTCTCGCCCCTCCTAATAACTTTACACAATCAAAAATATCCCCATTCGACTTGCAGGCCTCTTAAACCTATCTGTACCAATTTTGAACGGCCTAACTGTACTTCTATTTGTTTTTGCTCCATAGCCCCCCCCTTGCTGCCCCACCTGGGGGCTGAATTTCTAAAATTCCAGAAATTGGTTTTTAGATAGTTGCATTAGCTATATTTTAGAGCAAAAATTTCACGTATATCTTTTTTTTTTTTTTTTGAGATATATAGGATTATGCGAAATCACGTTTTATGCATGTGAAATCACGTTTTGCCCCCCGCCCTCCTTGGGGACCGAATTTCAAAAATTCCAGAAACCGATTTTTAGACATTTGTATTAGCTATATTTTAAAGCAAAAATTTTACGGATATCTGTTTTTTTGTTTGAGATATGAAGGATTTTGTGAAATTACGTTTCGCCCCCCCCCCCTTGGAGGCGAATTTTGTAAAATCGCTTGCGGCGTTGTCTTTTTCGGGTCGTACACATTAACCGTGCCAAATTTGGTTCCGCTCGATGATACGGCCTAGCATTCTATAGCGGACACACACACACACACAGACTCTGCTCTTTTATATATATAGAAATACTTCGTCGGGTCGGGCTACGTTATTAAAATACATATAAATAGATAAGAATAAATGTAGAAAGTTGTTTGATGTCAGGTGAAAATGACAAAGAAAAAAAAAAATAAAAATAAAAAAGGAAACTAAAA
Organism: Salticus scenicus; assembly: GCA_963930645.1. Classification (NCBI taxonomy): domain Eukaryota; kingdom Metazoa; phylum Arthropoda; class Arachnida; order Araneae; family Salticidae; genus Salticus; species Salticus scenicus. The sequence goes on from OZ005658.1 coordinate 14,373,149, forward strand.
AATAAGAAAAGAAAGAAATAGTCAAAACAAAACAGAGCTTCCCGCAAAACCACAATATGACCGTAGCTGATTTTTGATTTATTAATCCAAAAAGTCAACGATTCGTCAGTGAGTCCGTCAATCTTCTCAATTTAGTTAACACCTCCTGTCAAAACCACGTGGGACACTTTTTATCTGTTTTCAGCCGACATCGGAATTTTTTCCAAGTGAAGAGGGCCGTTAAAATCAGCATTATCCAAACACCGACCTACAACGCTTTGTGGACTTTGGAAATCCGTTCAAGAGGAGTAGAAAAATATACCTCTTCCGAAATTATAAAAAGCATTATTATCATAGAAATTACGATGTAGAATGATAGTTAAGAACAAGGGCTATCAAACTGAATAATTAAAACACGAAATATGAGTAAAATTGCTTCAGTACACTTCATCAAAATCGTCTAAAAAATGTGCGAACAGCCTCTGTATTGTTATGATGTTGCGGTCCTCCAATGAAAGTTTGAAATCAAATTCCTCCATTTGTCTTCCTTTTGTTGCAGATAGATCATGGCCGCTCCATTAGAGGTTTGCACCTTACAGGAACAACGAGCAGTGATCCGGACTGATGCGACCATTTTTGAATTTGTCAATCCATTCCTAGACACTCCGCTGAGGCAAGACACTGTGCCGATAGTCTTTGATGGATTGTGGCCCCTGATACACCTTCCGACCGCAAAAACCGGGACACTGCTCGTTGTTCCTCTTTGGTGCAAACCTCTAATGGAAATGGAATTAGGATCAAACTTTCATTGCAGGACCGCAACATCATAACAATAATATAAACTACGACAGACTTCCGTATTGTTGTGTTTTTTTTTTTTTATCTCTTATATATGCTTAAGTTAAAACTTAACTTAATGCTTAGTAATATCTTACATTAATATACGACTTATTTAATCCTGCATTTAACTCTGAAATGGCCTGACTCGTATAGGATACATGAGTTTTAACACTTAATTAAATTTTTGTTAGACTCTTACGGTATCTTGCGTTGTGATCCTTAATTTTACTTGGTGAGTGATGCATAACATAAATCACACATAACTAAAATTTCCCTTTTTAATTTTCTTAGTTTAAAATCTCCTTCAGATTTTCAGCTCTTTTCATTCTACATATGTATGGCTTACTAAATTCAGTACAATTCTAAAACAAATTTAACTGGAATGAAACTCCAACCCTTAGGTATAGCAAATCTATTCCACATTAGCCGCTTGTTAAATAAGGTTTGCAGCCAATGCCAAATAGATAGGTCCTTATACTGTTGGAGTAACCATATAATAAACTGAGTACACAAACCACATTCAAAGTACCATTCACCCCCTCATTAATTTACATGACAGCCAAACCATGAAAAGTTATGGTAAACATCACCATGGACTAACTGTCATCATTTCATTATAGAGGTAAATGAGACTTCTAAATTTTAAATGTCAATTAAAGAATGGTTAGCTAATTTCCTACATTTCTAGGGAGTGACCTGGTCTTTCACAAACAACTCAAATATACATTTTTTTTTTTTTTTTTTTTTTGTTTCTATACTCTTAAATTTTTTTTTTTTTTTTACACTAAATACTCTTAGTTGCACACCCAAAAAAGTTACAAAACCAAAATTTAGATTTATATACTCTAAGTCACGTAGCGACCAAATCACTTCCTTGTACAGCCATACATATATTTTTCTCTAATATTTTTTTATTTTATTTTTTTGTTTAAACTTCTCTTGATTGCATCACTCATTGATCATTTAAATTTCCCATTAAACCAAATAATGTATAACCCCAGGTACTTATGATTATTCAATTACCAAATGGTAATTAAAATAAAAAAAAATGATTAAGATAGTTAAGCTTCACAACTTCTTCTCTAAACTTCACTTTAAAAAAATGTTCTAAATGTATTTCCAACTTCCTAAGATTTAATGTAGGAGGGTTAATCATGTCACATTACATGAAAAATTTTCTAGTATAAACATACAAAAGGAAACAAAAAAAAGGGACCCTACTCATCACAAGGCTTCTCTAGTACAAAAATTATTCCTTTATTTAAATTAATAAATCACAATTTTTAATTTATTGTTAATAACATACTAGATAATTGCAAAGAGTCATACTTAAATACATTAGGCCTACACCAGGCTGCACATTCCTTATAATCTAGAAATAGGGTCTAAAAAAACACAGGTTTCAATATACTATTCCAACGAATAAGAGTTACAAATCAATATATATATAGAGAGTAAAATAAATATTGTAACACTTATCTTAAAAACACTGGAAGCATCCCCTTATTTTTTGTCGGCGGATTCCAACGAAGTCTCCCTTGGTCGTCCCAATATCAAGTGGAGTATTCTGAGTAGTACTGTGTAAGGCTCTTCACCATATCTTGATTCGGACCTTGTCTTAGTTGGCTCCAGAGCAGCAGATTGAACTCGACGCGTACACGTGCAGGTCTGTTTCCAAGGTTGTGTCCTATAAACTTAGTTACCAATTCGTATACTCTTTACAGCCTCTAGGCTAAGGGAATTGGATACTCCTCACATCTTTCTCCTGCCTTTTACTAACACTTGGAAGGCGGCGGCCATCTATGCTTGGTCGCTGTTACCCACGGCCAAGTACCGAATAAAATAAGGCCACCCCAACCTTTTAACACTCGATGTAAAAATCCCTTCTCTCTTCCAACACGCACATCACAACTCTGCTCCAAAGATAATACTAATTTTATCGCCATAATTTTTCTGCTTCACAAGACTACATTTTTCTTTTTTTACCGCTTTCTGTTCGGCTCACCTCGTTCTCTATCTCTTCTCTTCTTTACTCTCCACCCCACGCTCCTCTTGTCAGGGAGGGGGGAACCTGACCAATCCCAACTCTGCGCTTCGCCCGCAGAACCACGCCCAATCACTCACATTCGTTGAGGCTCTCTTCTTCCTCTCCGTTACTTTCCCCTTTTTTTTTTTTTTTTTTTTCTTACTCCAAGAAGCTTCTCAGAAAAAGTTACAATCACTGTTTTTCCATGCGATATCCCAAACAAAGTAATATTTCTCGGGGCCCTTAAATCTGCAAAGTGCCATAAAACATGTATTGTCCCTATTTTTGTAATTTACAGCAGTGCAATTACACTGACAGTCCTTTACGCTTTTCAATTCACAATTTCGTATTCTATTTTCAAACCGAGAAACACAATGACTTGTTTTTGTTGCAGTAAAGTGCTTACTGATATCTGGGGTCATTTCGCCAGCACCTGCCTGTCGTAAAGATACAATCTGCGCCTTTTTTAACTCTGAGTGGCACTTTAATTTTTCCTTTTTTTTTTTTTTTTTAAAGACGATTTATTCTTTTCTTTCTTTCCTCTACCCAAAAGAGGCCTCTTAAATGTGTTTCGCGTTTAATTGCAGGCACATTTTTACAGTAAAGTAATGCCTTTATCAAATCCAGTGCAAAGCTAGTTTTTAACTCGCAGGATTTTTATCCTTGACACATTTATTTCCCTTATTTTTTTCTTTTCCTTTCCTTTCTCTTCTCTTTTTTTTTTTTTTCTTTTTACCCATAAAATTGTTACCTATACATTTCAACATAACAAAATACCCTCCGTGTAAGCTAGAAAAAAAAAAAAAAAAAAAAATGAAGAACTGGTGTCAGGTATCTGACCTCCCCTCATCTACTGGCTGTTTGCCATAAATTGGAGATGAAATTTTTTTTTTTTTTTTTTTTTTTTTTTTTTTTTGAAAAGAAGGCCAAAGACGCAGCGACAGTCTGCATTCTCATGTAAGTCAAACGTCGACTCCACCTGAGAAGCAAGACTATTTACTACAGCCCCTGCGCGAGCCCTGAGTTTGACCACAACTCAGGCAACTTCCAAAATTTTTCTCTATTTTTCCTTTTTTTTTTTTTTTTTTTTACATAAACAAGAGAGGGTAACACGCTGACACCAATTGATTCAAAAGGGATTAATCTTCGCCTACCGAAATGAGTGAAACTCGACTCGAGGGAACATACTATTTGTCATACATCGTATCTAATTTTGTCCCATGTATTGCTACTTCTCGCGTCTCCCTGTTAGCACCAACGTGAGGGAGGGGAAGATTTAATCAGTAGCTTTCATACCTTAGAAAAACTTTTGACTACTGCTGAGCAGGAGTTACCGTCGGGGATGCTTCCATTACACATATTACATACATTTAAATTTTGGACTATAACCCAAACATGGGATAATACAAGTATATATGAGATACAACCTGCTACTTGACTAGATGAATACACACGTGACAGTTACATGTACATCAATGTTTCACAAGACACCATAAGACAAAAACAAACAGCCCTACATTATACAATTACGTAACATAATTATATTACAATACCTTGATTACGTGCATGTTTTATAATACACAACCACAAATATAGCACCTCGCAGGGTGTTGTTACAACCATTGTAATATTTGGATGTATACAGTTCATTTCTAGTACACATGGTCATGGAACTGGTGACTGCCAACTCCACCAAGGGATCTTGATAATGTTGTACATTATTTAGTGCTACAGCTGTATATATAAAAAAAAATGGATTTTTGCACAGTGGATGCCGACAGAAAGAACCTGTAAAGTTTCCATAACATGCTACATGTCTCAAGCAATTTTTTCATTGCAACAAATTTTTTTTCTGCTCCAAACGTATTAAGTAAAATATTACACTATATTACATTCCATGGATGTTTCTTTGAAATTAGAAATTTAGCAATTTATCCTAAAATTACTTTTCCTCCCGAAGAAGGCAACAGTCAATATGGGAAAAACTCGCCCTACACCGATATACTGCATAGCAAAAGAAAAAAATAATTTTTGTAATTTGAATGGAAAAGGGAGGAAAAAAAAAAAATTTTTCGTACGAAGGCATAGGATACAACCTTCAGAGTCCGCTTAATTCAATTTTTTTTTTTTTTTTTTTTTTGACAAAATTTCCGCCATACCCCAAAAAAAATTCTAAGCACAAATTACGTAGGTGCAATAAGGACATTTTCTTTCCCTTGACTTTACATGTAGCTCAACTCGAGAGACCGCAGGAAGACCGCTGAATTCCCAAAAAAAAATTCGTATTATTTATACAAATGACGCACAAAATGACGAGGGAAAACAAACACAAGGTGGAAACCCAAACTTCTACTTAGCTCTGGCCAAAAAAAAAAATTTCCTTAGTGTTGTAAACAAATGCAGTAATTGAGTAATTAAAAAAATATGTACATTATTTACATTACATGTGCAGTAATACATTTTCTACAACAAGGTGTACAGCTAAAATTAGACTACATGCTAAATGAACCTGAACCCACCATGGATTCATAACGACCAGCCCAAATCAATGATTTGTTGCTTTACAAAAGGTCATTGCAGAGTACTCGAAATGTGATTAGGTATCACTTAACTGTAGCACCTCCTATCCTGGTGCCAGGCCTTACATTAAAGAAATTTAACCCTAACAAACTGAAGTTTTCTGCACTCGACTTTATTACGGCCTGCGATTCCCCTATCCCAAAACAAATGTATTTAGCATTCTACAATTTTCCTTGCATAACAATGCATGTCCCTAAGCGACAATGCTCAAACTTAGAACTGGACTACGAAAATGCATACTAACATAAATTTAAAAAAAATTCCTTCCTCCCAAAAGTGTCTGGACCCAGACGTATTTATTTACTACTAATACTGATATAACCCTATTTACATGTTTTATTTTATATTACATTTATGAACACACTACAAAAATGTCTTAACAACCCAATTGGAATGTTTAAGTGTGAAAAAATGAACCTGACACAAATAATACCATGCAAAAAGAAATATTTTACAAACGCATGACACGATGACAAAAAAAAATATTTACAAGTCTCTTCTTGGTCTCAATGAATAATTATGAGATGATTTAGTGTTAGACCTATTATTCCGTCTTTGGTTGTTGTTACCCTGGTTGCGTGGCTGTGGATCCTCTGTGTCATCATTTTCCGCCTCACTAACCGTAGGTGACAAGTTTTGGGATTGGTTGTGAGAACAGGCGGCGGTGTGGAAATCCATGTGTTGAACCGCCCTAGTTTCCTCTGGAGCCCTGTCGTGCACAATATCCGAGTGTAAAATGCCATTATTCTGACCCTGAACCGCGCTAAGACTTCTGTTGTTGGTGACAAAAGTATACCCCCCATTAAACCCACGTGTACGTTTCCTTTTTTCGCGTCTTATTCTAGCAAAGGTTACCCAAGGATCTTCTGAATTCTCAGTCTGATCTGAAGTACCCTCTTGTGGATCCTCTGCAGCTATATTGTCGAGAGCCTGATCCATATTTTCTAATACAGGAAAAATTGGTTTATCTGTTACCTTAGAAAGTCTATCCACATGAACAATTTGAATGTTTTTTGGATTTTTAAGTTCTTGTATCTCAAAATTTACTTTGGAAACTTGTCTAATTATTCGGAAAGGGCCACGATTAAATTTAGTGAATTTTTTACATAAACCAGGTTTTACTACAGGAGTGTACAACATTACCAAATTCCCAACTTTTAAGTGTTTATCAATAGCAATCTTTTTCCTAATTCCTTCCTGCTTAGCCGCAGCTTCTTCTAACAAAACTTTGGTCTGAGTAAAAACCTGTCTCAGAGTCGGGATCAAGCTTTCGCAATAAGTTGGGCTATCATTGTAATTTAAAGTATTATGGGTGGTTAAAGTCTGATAAGGTAAGCGTATATCTCTACCGTGGGTAATAAAAAAGGGAGAGTCGTTAATAGTGGAATGTATTGCAGTTCGCATTGCCAATAAAACAAATTTCAATTTATCGTCCCAGTCATTGTGGTGGTTGTTGACAAGGTGAGCCAGTGCATTATTCATGGTTGAGTGGTTTCTTTCAATTTGAGAATTAGAGGCGGGATGATAACTTGATGTGTGGATGTGTTTAGCGCCTAATTTCTCATACACTTGAGCTATTGCAGGGCTCATGTAGTTTTTTCCCTTATCCGTAATGAATTTTTCTGGTGTGCATGTCTGCACACAAACTCAGCTAGCGTTTCAGCGACTGTGTCAGTTGTTATGTTAGGCACTGCAAAAGCCTCGGGCCATTTGGTAAAACTGTCGATATAGGAAATAATAAATTTGTTGCCCTTCTCAGTGGTGGGATAAGGTCCACATATATCGGAATGTATAGTGGTAAAAGGGGCTACTAGAACTTCCAATCTCTGTAATTCCGCCAAACGTTTTGGTTTGTGTGCCCGGAACTCTGAACACGACTGGCAAGACGCCACAAGTCGTTTAACATCCCTGTACATACCCTGCCAAAAATAATGTTTTTTAATTCTGTTCAAAGTCTTATAAAAGCCAGCATGACACGACATAGGTGATTCATGAGTTAATTCAAAAATTTCTGGGATTAAAGACCTTGGCAACACAATTTTTCCACCCTCTTCCCTTATTGAACTAGTATTTGCTTTTTTGCACTTAATGATATCATCTACAATGGAAAAATTAAAAGATTTTGGTCGGATAGTAAGATCTTTACATAATCGCCTTAAAATATATTTACAAAACTTGTCGTTATTCTGAGCGCATTTAATTTTATCAATGAATTCATTAGTAATTATAAAAGAAGTTTGCTGCGGGACAGTTTCTAGTACATTACACATTACGTCCTCATCCTCAAATTCTAACCCGTGGTCGATAAATCTGGATAAGAAGTCTGCTACCGAATTACATTTACCCTTAATGTACCTTGCTTGAAACTCAAATTCACTAAGGGAGCACAACCACCTTGCAATTCTGGAAGTCGGATCTTTAAGTTTTAGGGCGTACGTGAGGGCGGCATGGTCAGTAAAAATTGTAAATTTTCTGTGAAAAATATAACATTTAAAGTATTGGGTGGCCCAGACTAAGGCTAATAATTCTCTTTCGGTTGCTGAATAGCGTCGTTCGACGTCCTTAAGTTTACGACTTGCGAATGCCACAGGATGCGGGAAACCCGACTCATCATATAGGCACAAAACAGCACCCATAGCTACTGCTGAACAATCTGTATACAAAATGAACTCTTTTGACATATCAGGAAGTCGAAGTGATGGAATTCGAGCAATTTCCTGTTTTAGATCTACAAACTCGTTTTCTGCATTTTGGGACCATTGAAACCTCGATTTTTCTTTCGTTAAATTTGTCAGATGTATGGTTCTTTTCGCAAAGTCGCTAATGTGACGCCTATAAAAACCTACAGCACCCAAAAATGATCTAACTTGTTTTCTATTTGTTGGACGTTTAATTTTTTTAATAACCTCAACATTTTTATCTGCCGGAAAAATCTCACCATTTTTTACATTAAATCCTAAGAACGTAATTTGAGATTTGAAAAAGTGACATTTGGAAGGTTTTAATCTTAAGTTATGGGTTCGAAGTCTATTAAAAACTATGTCTAATTTTTCGAAATGGGACTTTATATCTTTGGAGGCTATACAAATGTCGTCGATGTAAATTAAAATATTTAAATTCTGTAGGTCACTAAGTACGACATTCATAAGCCTCTGAAACGCCGCGGGGGAAGATTTTAGGCCAAACGGGCTCCTAGTCCACTGTAAAAGTTTGTTATGGGTTATTATGGCTGTAAGGTGTTGCTGTGCTTCAGGAATTTTTTGCTGGAAAAATCCACTGGTTAAATCCAATGTGGAAAAATATTTAGCTCCTGACAACGAGTCAATTGTTTCTGCGATGTTGGGAATGGGGTAGTTGTCACTTATAATTTTTTTATTTAATTTTCTAAAGTCGCACGCTAATCGGAATGAGCCATCTGCTTTTTTTACTAAAATTATTGGGGAAGCATACGGGGAGTTTGATGGGACTAAAATTTTAGATTCAATCAAAGTATTAATTTGCCTGTCCATCTCGTCTCTTAAATTATAAGGTACCCTGTATGCACTGCTCCTAACCGGTGCATTGTCAGTAACGCGAATGTTGTGCATTACCGTGTCGCAGCCTGGCAAATCTCGCACTGAGGCCGCAAAAACATCTGCATTTTTATTCAGAAATTGCTCGACTTCACTTTTTAGATGTTGATCAAGATGTTCTAAATTAAACTCTGTACTCCACTGCAGGTTGATATTTTCAACTGCCCCAATTTCCTCAGTATCCCCAAAATTCACCTGGAGCTTTGGCTCCTTATCAAAAATTTCTTCTAAAAGGCCTAGTTTACAGTTTTTATTTACATTGAATAGCTCATTACTTAAGTTTAAAATTTTTACATACAATTTATCTGTTTGATTTTGACACACCGTGTGGCTTATTACTACTGAATCAGCAATGAATTTGTGTGGGTAAAGAAAAACATTCCCAAGCTGCACAGAAACGTTCTCTGAACGTTCAAAAATTGTTCTGCAAACACGTTCTAAGAACGTTCACTTTGAACGTGTTATAGACGTCTATTTGTCCATCTTGAAGACGTACAATAGTACGGTTCAGAGAACGTTCAATGAACGTGTAGCAATCACCATCGGTGTTATAGAAACGTTCTGAGAACGTTCTACGTATACGGTCTCAGAACGTTCTAAACGTTTATAGAACGTTTTCAGAACGTTCTAGAAAACGTACTGTAAACGTTCTAAAATAGTGTAGTCAAAAAAAAAATGTGACGTCATTATAAAAAAATCACCTCAGTACGGGCATTTAGAAGTAAAATGTACATAGCTGATGACGAATAATGATACAACACATGAACAGGGATATGAATTACTTTTTTTTTTCAATTCAAATAATGTTTGAGAAATTTTAACATACTTGCTCTGCCTTTAATTTTAACGTATATGCATGAAAAATTCTATATTCTATGACAGTTTTCCCCAAAAAGTGTCATAACGTCTTTTTATCCCTTAAAAAATTTCTTAAATCTTTGCATTTTTAAAAAATTTCTTTTTTCCCCCGAATCTGAAGATAATGAAGTTATAGTATTAATTAAAAAACTTTGAATAAACTCAATGAAATGCAAGAACTCGCACCAACTGTTTTGCGTCAAAAGAAGACACAACCCTTCATCAGGCGAACAATGTAGGCGCGAGAACTGCAAACAAGCACGTTGAGTGTGTTGAATGCGTTGCCGCTTTGTTTATAGCAGCAGTGCTTTGTTTGTAGCAGTCGCGAGTTCTTGCATTTTATGGTGTTTATTCAAAGTTTCGTAATTAATACTATAACGTCATTATCTTCAGATTAGGGGAAAAAAGAAATTTTTTAAAAATGCAAAAATTTAAGGAATTTTTTAAGGGATATGGAGCTGTTATGACACTTTTTGGGAATTACTGTCATAAAATATGGAATTTTTCATACATATACGTTGAAATTAAAGAAATAGTAAGTATGTTAAATTTTCTCAAACATTATTTGATTTAAAAAAAATAAGTAATTTATATCCCCGTTGCTGTGTTGTATCATTATTCTTCATCTGCTATGTACAACTAAACTCTTGAATTATTTTGCTTGTTTTAATCCTTGTGATTCCGAATGCGTCATCCTATGATTAATGTTTGTTTTTCATGGTTGTTTTCTGTTTGATTCTCTGATTTCTTGAACTAAAAAATTTATTCCAATTTATTCTTCATTTTTAACTTCAATTAACTTCTTGTACGATAGGGTGCCCGCTAGCAATTTGCTATTATAGCTGCTAACGAACGAAATCGTACATTAAAGCTCAACGACGAGTCACCCCTGACGAATTTTTTTTTTCTACCGTTCTAAGCTTTTCCTTAAAAAAAAAAAAAAAATGTTCAAAATGATGTCTTAATTTTTTATTTTCTCGTTACTTGTTTGTATCTTTTGATTTGAGTTTCATGTGGTTTTTACGCACCGGTAAAATTATTAAAATTGCAACTTACGATATAGGTATAAATTTATGATTAGACTGAAGTTAAATAAAATAAAAATCAATAAATAAAAATTAAATGCTTCAATAAATCACAATCAGTCTCCCCATGTTATTTAAATTTCTTGTAATTTCCTTCTCATTGTTCTATGTAGTTTCAGTGATCTTATATCGGCTGCTTGGCTTTAACTAAGATTAAAAATTCATTTATACTATTTTTTTTTTTTAAATACAGGGTGCAAAGCATAGTCACGAGAATACCTTTATCTCCGCAACTCTTGGTCGCAAATATATAGTTTCAGTTACAAAATGTTTTAAAAAATATGAGCACTTACTTTTTGCTTACTTTTTTTTTTTTGTAAATACATTTTTTTATTGGAGGACATCTGAGACCAATTGTTGCGCAAATAAAGGCCTGCTCTCGACTTTGCACCCTGTATATTCTAAACATTTCTGGGTACTACTTTGTAAGTCCATGGATAGTTTATAAATATATTTGAATGCTTAAGTTCATAGAAAGTTTTAATATTTCAACATAAAAAATAATTTCGAAAATGAATGTACCAATACACCGCTAAAATAATATATAATTGAGTTTAGAATATATTGTTAATTTATAATAATAAGAAATTGAAACGAAAAATTAAAAATTAGTTAGAAGGAAGAAATTTAAAAAATTTCCAAATACTTAAATATATAAATATTTTTTAATCAAAATATTTTTCTAAAATATTTAACATACTTCATATTTTTAAATTTCAGTGCAAGTGTGTATACATATTTTCAGTTTACAGCAGCAGTTTACAAAAATGATGTTTGCAGGTATTTAAATTTATTCCACATGGCAATGTAATTGGTATTCTTTAAATGTTTAAATTTCTTTAAATTGAATCAACACAATTTTTACTCATTTGATGTGATTATGCTATCATGGCATATTAAATAATTAATAAATGTAAATATTATTATTATTAATAAATAATATTGTAAGTACATTATTTATAATTAATATATTATTTCTTAGTATATCATTTATTTACTTATTAATATCGTCTTTTTTTTTGTTTGTTTTAAAAGCAGAATATGTTTTTTTTATAAAGATGTGGAATAAAATTGAATTGAATTGAATCTTTGTTTTATTATGCAGTTAAACATGTTGATATATTTTATTTAATAAATTACAGTAAAGAGATATTTAAAATTATAAGTCAGTGAAACTTAGGATATTATTTTAAAAATATGCAATTTGCATAACCTAGATTATATATATGATCATATAAACATTAAATAAATACTTCAAATTTAAAAAGGAAAAAAAGAATTACAAACCTTAATTTTCTTCATAAACCTTACAAACCTTTCTTCAAACTTTCTTAATTTTCTTTCAAGAAAACACCTTTGCAACTAGCATTTTAAAATACACAATGACCAGTCTGCAAGGGCATTCACTTAAAATTTACTCTCATCTTTTAAACTCTTTATGTTACTTCATTCAGAAACATAATAAACAAAAATAGTCATTTTAACCATTTCCATTTGAGAAGACTAAATTAATAAAATGTATCCATAATTTCTAAGCGGTTTTCTGTAACTGGAGCAGTTTTTTTCTGCGATAAAACGTTGCTTTTTAGTATCAAAAGTTAGTCTTAAGAACTTACGCAGATATGAAAATGATTGTTTAATTGATATTAAAATAAGACTTTAATAAATAGAACATAGAGAATATTACAGGTTAAAAATATTACATGTTTACCTTTTCTAAAGCTTATCCAAGTCATTATAACGCGAAAACTGAACAAAACAGATTACATGTTTTAAAATTACCGCTTCACATAACGACACGACATTCGACATTCCCAAGATCTGGCGCTGGCGTTTGTTTGACTTTGCACAGTCAGCGAGAATTAAATAAATGCAATCCACAGATGTCAATTTCATCTGCTCTTCCCTTTTTACATCCGGAATAATCATGCTTAAAGTTCAACATTTCAAACAGAAGAATTTATTAAGCATTTATAGCTGTAGAAAACATAGGTTTTTTTTTTTTTTTTTTTTTTTTTGAAAAATGGAGCTGAGTTAAACAATTATTTAAATTTTTATAAAGTATTTAAAAAACTTATGAGATCACTTTATTTTTCCATTTTAAAATCTCGAATTAAACGGAAAAGCATATTTTGTTTTAGTGTATATTTCAGTATTGAACAAAATATTCAGTGAAAGGATCAGAAATGGCATACACTTTATTTTTTCTGTATACATAAAAAGAACGCAATGAATGCATGGAAATTTTCGGGGTTTTAACACTCCATGAGACGTCCTCGATAGGATTCGACAATTTTTAGAACTTGTTTGCGCATCTTAATAAAATTTTGTGGAAATTGCATCTGAAGAATCAGTGGACAGAATTTAACCTAACTTGATATTTAGTCGAACTTTTATTTAAACTAGCCCTGATTAATTTTTGGAATATATGACCTAATAGGTGCTCAGCTATTATGTAATGCCTCCCCCCCTCCATGTAACGGAGGGCAGTATCTCAGTTTCTATTGAATAAAACTGCACCAAACTTGATATGTGAGATAGATATTATGTTAAACTATGGTGATCTAATTTGAGCATATATTGATTGAGAGGTGGCACTAATGTGCTGCAACTCAATCCTGTTTAAAGGAAAGCAATATCTCAGATTATTATTATTATTATTATTATTATTATTATTATTATTAAAAATTCACTAACATGAGTATGTGAAATATATATTATGAAAAACTATGATAATTCAGTTTGGGTATATATCGGCCGATATAGTACTCTTTATTATGCAATTTTTCTAGATAGCTATACCTCAGCATGTGTTACTGAAATCTGCAACAAATTTAATATGTAAAATTTTAATTTTGAGATACAGTGTTTATTAAATTTTTGTTCATGTTAACTGGTTAAGTGGCGCTGTTATATAGAATGTTACAGAATAAAGTAGTGCGATGGGTAGAAGATTTCTTTTAAACAGTTTAATTAAAAGAGAATGGCTACGTAAAATGTTCATCTATTAAGAAAATAATTTTTGAAATATATATTAAATAATTTTCTTTTATTAAAATTTATTAAATAAAATTTGGATTAAAAAAATAAATAAATAAAATAAGAACAATCAAAGAGAGAAATGATTTAAAAACATTATCAATATTGATAATTTACCAGTAACATTCAAACTTAAATAGAATCATAAATAAAATATAATAAAAGTTTAAAATTATGCTTAAAGAAAGAAAAAAAACTCATTTCTGTAACTTCCCGATGAGTATTAGTGACCGCGAGGTTCTACTCTCGAACCTTACAGACGGGAAGTGCTGGTTTCGATTCCTGGTCGCGCTCGTCGACTTGGGTTTTCGGAGTTTTCCGTGATTTTCTTTGAAACTCGCATAAATAAGGGTTATTCATTCTTAGAATGATTTCCACGGAGGACACACCATCCAGACCTAGGACCCTCCAGTGGCAGATCCAAAACTTGACTTTTGGGGGGGGCTAAGATTTTTCAAAGTGTTATTCTAGACCAATAAAAAACTTACAATTGCAATATTCAATTGTGAATGTTTTTTTTTTTGGGGGGGGGGGGCTTCAGACCCCCTAGCCCCCCCCCCTTAAATCCGCCACTGAGACCCTCGTGTAGTTAGTTTGTTTTAATCCTAACACCAACATTCAATGAATATTACGAAATCAAAACTGAATCTGGGCATTTTGTCCTATTTGTAATAATCTCACTGAGACAGAACGTTTTATGACGGTGTTACATTTAAACGTTTTGTATAGAACTGAAATTGTACGTTTTATGGAAGGTACAATGCACACTTTTTTTGAACGTTCTAAATAATACCATTTTTGAACGTCTAATGGAACGTTCTTTTGACACGAAACACGGTGTTTGAACTATTGTAACCGTTATTAGACGTACAAAGAACGTTCCGGTGCTACTTGGGTTCTTCGCACTTGAATTAATATAGGTATTTACTTTAACAGGAACAACTGACTCCGAAAGCGGGGGAATAATTCTTTTAGTTTTGGCATAGACCGAAATAGGTTTACAAACACTTTGTGTATAATTTACAGATTGATCTTTTTCCGTCATAAAGGGAAGCGTGAAATTTTCAGTCACTAGCACTCTTTTCTCAAAATCAATTTTTATTTTATTTTTAAGGAGCCATGGAATACCCAAAATAAGATCAAAATTAGGTGATAAAGGATTTTCACAAATATTAAATGTGTCCACATACTCATTTTCCCCGACCTTAAATTTTAATTCTGATTTGCTCTTTAACAGCACTTCTCCCCCTAAGAGTGTTCTCAAATTTATTTTACATTTCTCACTATTGCCTGACACATCGTTGTTTATTATGTAGTTAGCCAACAAATTACAGGAACACCCGCTGTCAATTAAAGCTCTAAACTCCCTTTCATTGAAAAATACACTAATTGTTGGTAATTTCCCCAAAAATTTGTCCTCCCAATTTGTGAAAAAAAAATGCTCTTGCACTGGCGACTCTGTTTCTTGGCTAGGATCCCACACCGTCGCCTTACTCCGTGGAATCCTTTTTAGTTTAACTGTTGATTTTGTGATGAGGATGTATTGCCATTACCCTGAGTTTGTGTGTTACGCCAACCAGAGCGATAACCGCCCCCGTCACTCACATTTTGTCCCCTCTGGAACCTTTGGAATCTCGAGTTATTATATCTCTCATTTTTATTTTTGTCCCTACACTCTCGGGCATAATGCCCCTTCCTATTGCATGCATAACAAATCACTTCACTTTTTGGGCGGGTGGTAGGTCTGAACCCTGAGTCCTGCCTCATACTTTGGGAGTTTTCTAATGTTTCTAATTTTGAGGACAATTTTGAAATTTGTTGAGTTAAGTCTGCAACTATTGTCGTCAAAGAGTTTAACTGCTGAGACTGTGTCTCAGACTCTTTTATAGCAGATTGAGCTGCGCACGCCATTTCACAGGACGGCAGATTAACGAGTCCGTGTTGTGGTTGAACAGCCTTAAGTGCTTTTTCCTCGGCAAGCGCGATCTGCTCTAGTTCCTCTACAGTGCTCGGCGATCGAGCCACCACGTTACGCCTTATGTCAGGGTGAATATTTTTAATTAGCATTGACAGCAACCACGCTGACTCAGTTTCCGGCCACAAATTTGGTGGAGTATTTTGGATTTTTACTACTTTTCTCACATTCTGACGCGCTCTAGCAATAAAGTCAGAGACCGGTTCATTTTTGCTCTGAACGTCATTCCAAAAATTGGTGACGATGGCCTGAAGGTCTGCCTTTTCTGCAAAACGGTCCGCGAGAAGAGTTTTGAGTTCCTCAAACGTATTTGTCGACGACCTGTGATTCAAAAAAACTCGTTGGGCTGCCCCAGCTAATCTGTGCTTAGCCGCAAAGAAAAGATCTTCGGGATCCCATTTCAAAAATTCGGAAAATTCCTTAATAATCTCAAAAAATTGAGCTACAGAAAAATGAGGGTCTGATCCTGTGAATACCGGAATTTGACCTAAGGTGTCCATGAGGGCATTTCGCCTTTGGACCAGAGCTGTATCAGGGTCAAACGGAACCATGTTAGTGATAGCACCGTTCGGAGTAGTGCTGCCATCCCCTGTCCCAGACTGATCACCGGCTGTTGCCCCTTCTTTACTTTTACCCCCCATGATATTTCAATCCAAACAAATTACACACCTACTAAGTTTTAACTAATCTTAAAAAAAATTATGGAATATTATTTTAATTGTCTATTATAACTATGTATTTATCATAAAGACACACTTGCCATATCAAAATAACACCAATAATAACAGATTAACACACATACATAAATACTTTTTCTAGACAAATTTTCTGTATTCAAAATCTTCAATAAAAGGGTGTTATTGTGGCATTTCTAACTACCATACAAAAGTCCACTGTTATACAAGATTCACGTTGCATCTTAGCAACTAACTTTATCTGTAATTGTATGTGTAGGAAACATCAACAAAATGTGTATACCTGTGTAGAGTTTAACTGGTGACAATACACAATTCCCGAAAATATGTCACAAGTATTTCACTCCAACAAATATTTAAAAAACTCCAATTTTTTGCAAGTAAATTCTACACCAAAAATATAATAATAATTTTACATTCTTTCTTGGTTTTATTAACCTATATTATTTATTCATTTATTTTTTCATTTGCTGAGTCTATCAGCAAATCAAGTGACATATCTTCGTGATAATCATATACTTATAGCAACAATGATTTATACATACTGTTAACTATTTGTATGTAACTTCATCAAAACTTTTTACATCATAATACACAAAAATGAGTATATACCAGTGCGTACTTCTAAAAATTTATAAAGATCCCAAAAATATGTCAATTTATTCCATTTCACAAATATTTCATTCAGCAGGGAGAAAAAATATCTATCTCTTTATATTTACCTCTTTTATCTATTTAATTATCTATTATTATTATTATTAAATTTTTTTTTTTTTGCACTTAAGTATTACTGAATGACATATTTCAGGGATAATCATACACAAAAATAATGATTTATCAATTTGCAAAGAGGTTTTTACTGATGGCAAGTGTGTTTTGTTTATTTATTTATATATATTTTTTTTTTTTTTTTTTTTTTACAAAAAAAAATCCTTTTTAAGTTGGTATATCCAAATTAGAAAAAAAAATTTTTTTTTTTTTTTTTTGGAGCAGAGAGAGACATGCAACAAGAATTAGGGAAAATACATAAACAAACATACCAATCGAAGTTCCCTCTGGCAACCACTGCTCGCAATCAAAATGCTTTGGTGTTTGAGTTGGGGGTCATCCATGTTTTGATCCAAATATTCTGGAATATTAAGCGAAGGTAAATGTTTTGACAACAAACAGATGTTACATATTACATTCTTTGTAAAAGAAGAAAAAGGCAAAACATAAATAAGAGGGAGAAAGAGAAAAAAAAATTTTACATTAGAAAATCCTACCCCACCTTTGCTCCCATTGAGAGAAAAAAAATCATCAAAAATTTCAATTAGTAACAGTCAAGGAAAAAAAAATGTTATTTTCCCACCTATCTCAAATCATTTTTAAACCTACACGGCGCCAAAAATTTGTTATATTTTTTCTTTTTATCTCTTATATATGCTTAACTTAAAACTTAACTTAATGCTTAGTAATATCTTACATTAATATACGACTTATTTAATCCTGCATTTAACTCTGAAATGGCCTGACTCGTATAGGATACATGAGTTTTAACACTTAATTAAATTTTTGTTAGACTCTTACGGTATCTTGCGTTGTGATCCTTAATTTTACTTGGTGAGTGATGCATAACATAAATCACACATAACTAAAATTTCCCTTTTTAATTTTCTTAGTTTAAAATCTCCTTCAGATTTTCAGCTCTTTTCATTCTACATATGTATGGCTTACTAAATTCAGTACAATTCTAAAACAAATTTAACTGGAATGAAACTCCAACCCTTAGGTATAGCAAATCTATTCCACATTAGCCGCTTGTTAAATAAGGTTTGCAGCCAATGCCAAATAGATAGGTCCTTATACTGTTGGAGTAACCATATAATAAACTGAGTACACAAACCACATTCAAAGTACCATTCACCCCCTCATTAATTTACATGACAGCCAAACCATGAAAAGTTATGGTAAACATCACCATGGACTAACTGTCATCATTTCATTATAGAGGTAAATGAGACTTCTAAATTTTAAATGTCAATTAAAGAATGGTTAGCTAATTTCCTACATTTCTAGGGAGTGACCTGGTCTTTCACAAACAACTCAAATATACATTTTTTTTTTTTTTTTTTGTTTCTATACTCTTAAATTTTTTTTTTTTTTTTTACACTAAATACTCTTAGTTGCACACCCAAAAAAGTTACAAAACCAAAATTTAGATTTATATACTCTAAGTCACGTAGCGACCAAATCACTTCCTTGTACAGCCATACATATATTTTTCTCTAATATTTTTTTTTTTTATTTTTTTGTTTAAACTTCTCTTGATTGCATCACTCATTGATCATTTAAATTTCCCATTAAACCAAATAATGTATAACCCCAGGTACTTATGATTATTCAATTACCAAATGGTAATTAAAATAAAAAAAAATGATTAATATAGTTAAGCTTCACAACTTCTTCTCTAAACTTCACTTTAAAAAAATGTTCTAAATGTATTTCCAACTTCCTAAGATTTAATGCAGGAGGGTTAATCATGTCACATTACATGAAAAATTTTCTAGTATAAACATACAAAAGGAAACAAAAAAAAGGGACCCTACTCATCACAAGGCTTCTCTAGTACAAAAATTATTCCTTTATTTAAATTAATAAATCACAATTTTTAATTTATTGTTAATAACATACTAGATAATTGCAAAGAGTCATACTTAAATACATTAGGCCTACACCAGGCTGCACATTCCTTATAATCTAGAAATAGGGTCTAAAAAAACACAGGTTTCAATATACTATTCCAACGAATAAGAGTTACAAATCAATATATATATAGAGAGTAAAATAAATATTGTAACACTTATTTTAAAAACACTGGAAGCATCCCCTTATTTTTGGTCGGCGGATTCCAACGAAGTCTCCCTTGGTCGTCCCAATATCAAGTGGAGTATTCTGAGTAGTACTGTGTAAGGCTCTTCACCATATCTTGATTCGGACCTTGTCTTAGTTGGCTCCAGAGCAGCAGATTGAACTCGACGCGTACACGTGCAGGTCTGTTTCCAAGGCTGTGTCCTATAAACTTAGTTACCAATTCGTATACTCTTTACAGCCTCTAGGCTAAGGGAATTGGATACTCCTCACATCTTTCTCCTGCCTTTTACTAACACTTGGAAGGCGGCGGCCATCTATGCTTGGTCGCTGTTACCCACGGCCAAGTACCGAATAAAATAAGGCCACCCCAACCTTTTAACACTCGATGTAAAAATCCCTTCTCTCTTCCAACACGCACATCACAACTCTGCTCCAAAGATAATACTAATTTTATCGCCATAATTTTTCTGCTTCACAAGACTACATTTTTCTTTTTTTACCGCTTTCTGTTCGGCTCACCTCGTTCTCTATCTCTTCTCTTCTTTACTCTCCACCCCACGCTCCTCTTGTCAGGGAGGGGGGAACCTGACCAATCCCAACTCTGCGCTTCGCCCGCAGAACCACGCCCAATCACTCACATTCGTTGAGGCTCTCTTCTTCCTCTCCGTTACTTTCCCCCTTTTTTTTTTTTTTTTTTTTTTCTTACTCCAAGAAGCTTCTCAGAAAAAGTTACAATCACTGTTTTTCCATGCGATATCCCAAACAAAGTAATATTTCTCGGGGCCCTTAAATCTGCAAAGTGCCATAAAACATGTATTGTCCCTATTTTTGTAATTTACAGCAGTGCAATTACACTGACAGTCCTTTACGCTTTTCAATTCACAATTTCGTATTCTATTTTCAAACCGAGAAACACAATGACTTGTTTTTGTTGCAGTAAAGTGCTTACTGATATCTGGGGTCATTTCGCCAGCACCTGCCTGTCGTAAAGATACAATCTGCGCCTTTTTTAACTCTGAGTGGCACTTTAATTTTTCCTTTTTTTTTTTTTTTTTAAAGACGATTTATTCTTTTCTTTCTTTCCTCTACCCAAAAGAGGCCTCTTAAATGTGTTTCGCGTTTAATTGCAGGCACATTTTTACAGTAAAGTAATGCCTTTATCAAATCCAGTGCAAAGCTAGTTTTTAACTCGCAGGATTTTTATCCTTGACACATTTATTTCCCTTATTTTTTTCTTTTCCTTTCCTTTCTCTTCTCTTTTTTTTTTTTTCTTTTTACCCATAAAATTGTTACCTATACATTTCAACATAACAGTATG